>JAQGAW010004772.1:0-10486 GCA_034698025.1 Phthiracarus crinitus | reverse complement strand
AATTCATTTTATCGCGATTCGCGTCGTCATCAAACAGAGTTACCAAAAACTCTGTATTTCCCGTATCTTACGTTTCATTTGGCGAGCCTTCCATCCAGGATTTCTACGTGAAAACGTGAAACTTCTGGTACGATACGAACCTAAAGTCTTCTTTTTGGTCAAACGAAAAGCGTTTTCCTTTGTCTACACTCTATCTATTATTACACGTCGAACACGTGTTATCGCATCACAAACGGATCAACGTTAGATCAATCGGTGTTAGCGATTAATGTCAACCGGAACTGGTAATAATAGTGGAAACGGTACGCAAACGCGAGCAATGACGGAACAAGAAAGGACTTTCGCTGCAATGGCCGCAGCAATGGTAACAGCATTCCAGAATAATGGTACGATAAATCGTCCACAACGACGCGAAGAGAGACCTCACGCTTTTACGGGAGAACAACGTGACGCACGACAATGGCTTAGAGATTACAACCGAACGGCTGTTCAAAACGAATGGACTGACGCTGAGAAAACGCGTAATATTTATTCATGTTTGGATCAAAAATCGAAACGATGGTTCAATCACACGTTCGCAAACGGTGTGCAAGACTGGACCGCTTTCGAAGAAGCGTTTCGAGAAAGGAATCAGATTTCTGAAGGCGCCGACGATCTCTGGCGTGAAGTGTATACAGCAAGACAAGAGGCAAAAGAAACATCCCTTGAATTTTACGATCGAATGCTCGAATTATGCTTAGAAGCAGACGCAACTATGGATGACGACCGTAAACTTACATATTTAAGAAGAGGTTTGGCAGCACGTGCTAGGATTGCTGTCGCATCAGCAGTTACATTAGACGCCGCGCGCGTCGCTATACTTGACATCGATAGACTTGAGGAAGAAAATAAGAAACGCTTTGCTCCACAAAATCGAGGAAGAGGTGGTAATTTCAACCGATCTAATAACACCGGAAATGGTAGCAACAACTCTCGATCAGTAACCGAAGCGACAAATCGGGTATCCGACACATCTGATGGTACACAATCACGTGGATGCTATAATTGCGGTAAATCTGGTCATTTTTCACGTGATTGTACTCAACCAGCAACCGAAGCCACAGAACGCGCACGCGAACGTCAAAATTTTCAAAACCTCAGACGTGGAAATAATAATAACGGAAATAATAGCAATAATCGTGGAAACAGTTATCGCGGAAACAGTTATCGTGGAAACAGCAATCGAGGTGATGGATCATCACGTGCTCCTTCAACGACAACAACTGTAAACAGTATCAGTGATTTCGAAAGCACAGCATCAAGCGATGCATCGATTTGGCGAAATATCGCGAACGCGTTTATTAATACCGGAAGTGAAAATGAGTCGACGTATGACTCATCACCACAAACAAATTCATTATACGTATCCGAATCGGACAGCCGATCAATGATAATGATGGCCACAAAAGACGAGAAAACGAAAGCGATTCGTATCGATTTGGGTGAAGTGCCAATAATTAAATGTCGGTTTGAGAAATATCAGTGTCAGGCACTGGTGGACTCTGGTTCGTCGATCACAGCAGTCCAGCCCAGTCTTGGATTTTCTATTGGCAAAAAGGTTTATCCATGGAAATCAAACAAACTGCGTGCAGCAGATGGTAATTTTGTAGAACCACTTGGTTTGGTCATCGCTCAGATCGAACTCATGGGGAAGTGCATCGAAATGCCTGTCGCTATCGTAGAAGGTCTGTCTACAGACATATTATTGGGGAACGATTTTAATTCACCAATGGATTTGGTCATATTCTCTGGGTTACGTAAAATACGTTTTAGAGATCAGATTAAGTTTTCTCAAGAGGAATTTCGTGTCAATAAAGCGAACAATCCGAACGGATATAAGGTATGGCGAGCTCTCGCACCTAATGTTGGTATTCCTCGCCCAACGGAAGCTCCCATTGTCAGCGCAATTAAGAAATATTTTAAGCCGAATTCAGCAGAAAAATCTGAATCAACGCAACCAAAGAGCACTACACAGTGTAATCAACTCAGGAAGAACGTGGTACACGTCAATCAATTAACCATCTCTAAAGAAGATTACAGGATTGCTGTTAAAGATAGTGTCACGTTTCAAGCGTTAGAGACCAAAGAAGTCATCGTCAAACTTCCGGAACGGAAGGATATATCTATTATCACTGGACGAGAACTATACAATGACAAGTTTGAAGTAACGGAAGGACCGGTAAATCCGGATCAGAAAGAAGTGAAGATCCTGATCACCAATAAACAGGTAGAACCCACTGTTTTACACGCAGAAACACGCATTGCGCAGTTAGAACCTGTCGGTAATGACGACATTATAGTTACTCCGACACCGGATAAGCAGACACCCATTTTAATCGAGTTACTCGAAGGAAAGGGTTTTAATCCCGTTATGCGGATAATGTACCGATTACTTCTTGTCACGCTCCTGATCCTATTGACTATATTTACTCGTGCACAACGAATTTTTGAGTATGAAACCTATACGACGTTCGCTAATCTCGAAGGTTTTAAGTCCGAAGACGATTATATTGATAAATTCAATATTGGGTCTCATCTCAGCAATAGTGAACGTTCAATCGTCAAACGGTTTTTAATCAGGAATCGGTCCTGTTTTCAGTTTGAAGGTGATCCTCCTGGACGTATCGATGTAGTAAAACATTTTATAAAAACAGCTCCGGGAAGTGTTGTCAGCAAAGCTCCATATCGGCAAACTCCGATCGCTCGTGAATACATCGAAAAACAAATTCGAGAACTTCTCGACCAATGTCTAATTGTTCCTATACGTACCGCATGGGCAAGTCCTGTAGTGATAGTTCAAGGACGCAAAATGCGCTTTTGCTGTGATTATCGGGAAGTAAACGAGAAAACAGAACCCGATAAGTATCCGATACCTCGTTTGGACGACGGTTTACAAGTACTGTCAGGCAGTGATACATTTTCGACTATGGATTGTGCATCAATGTTTTGGCAAATCGAGATGAATCCCGACGATGTCGAGAAAACTACATTTGTTACGCATATGGGATCATATGCTTGGTTAGTCATGCCTTTCGGACTAATGAACGCACCTTCAAGTTGTGTTCGAGCAATGAATATAATCTTCGCAGGTTTAATCTGGAAAATATGCTATCTATATATCGATGACATCGTTGCTTTCAGCAAAGGTTTTATTCAGCATATGGAACGTCTGGAAATTTTATTTTCACGAATGCGTGAACACGGACTTAAGTTACGACCAGAAAAGTGTGCTTTCGCTCAATTGACAGTTAAATTTTTGGGGCATGAAGTTTCGGGAAAAGGAATTCGTCCCGACCCCGAACGTGCAGCTCCAATTCGGGAAATTCCGATTCCAAAGAATCGTACGGACGTACGAAGTTTTATCGGAATGTGCTCATTCTTCCGCCGATTCATTCAAGGATTTTCAATTATCGCTGAACCTCTGATACGATTAACTCGTGAAAATATCGATTTTGAGTTCGGTCACGAACAAAAGGTTGCCTTTAAAGAATTAAAGCGTCGATTACTCGACGCGCCGATACTTAGTCATTACGATGAAAAATATCCATTAGAAGTACGCACAGATGCCTGTGGTTATGGTGTCGCTGGAGAATTGGTACAATGGAAGGATAGGAAACCACATCTCATTGAGTGCTGCAGTAAAACTCTCAATGAACACGAACGTAATTATTCCACATGTCATAAGGAATGTTTGGCTATAGTTTATAGCATCGAAAAATTCAAGTATTACTTGAAAGGACGGAAATTTACAGTCAAGACTGATCATCATTCGTTATGTTATTTACGTAAAGTAAAAGATCCTTCTGGTAGACTTGCGAGATGGATGATGGGTTTACAAGAATACGATTTCGATGTCGTATACAATAATAGTAAGAAACATCAAGATGTTGATTGTTTGTCACGATATCCGCTTCCGGAAAGCGAAAAAGACAAGAATTTCGATGAATTACCGTTATGTCAACTAATATCGGATAAACCGATACCAGAACCTAAAGATATACGCGAAAAACAAGAATCGGACGCGTATTGTAAGAAGTATTTGGATATTCTTCGATCAACAACTCTTAGACCATCTGAAATCAAACATAAAGCACGAAAATTCGTTTTATATGAAGACGTTCTTTACAAGAAAGTATTTATAAACGATACAACTCGTTACTTATTGGTAATACCCGTCGAACTAATACCGACCGTACTATACGCATGTCACGACTCTCCGACGTCTGGACATCTCGGAACCGCACGAACATTTCATCGCATACGCGAACGTTTTTACTGGAAAAATTGTTATCCCGAAGTTCGAGAATATGTGAAAAGCTGTAACAGCTGTCAACGTCGAAAGATTTCTCCAACATTTGGACAAGGCTTATATCAACCACTGCCGATCGCAGATCGAATATTCGAAGTGTTTTGTATCGATGTTTTGGGACCGCTCACTGAAAGTGAAGGTTATAAGTATTGTTTTGTTGCGACTGATGAACTCAGTAAAATGGTTATCATCGAACCGTTACGAACACTTCGTGCCGAAGAAGTTTTGGATATTATTAAACGTCGCATACTTTTAAAGTATGGAATGCCCACAAGAATTATCGCTGATCGCGGAACTAATGTTAGCTCAACAATGTGTGAAGATTTTTATAACGAATTCGGTATTAAACTTTCAAAAACAACTGCGTTTCATCCGCAAACCAACGGTCAAGTGGAAAGTTTTAATCGTGTATTAGGTTGTGCTCTATCTCAGTATAATACTGAAAATACTCCGTGGAATAAGTTTTGCGAATATATTGAGTTCGCGTATAACACGTCACTTAACGTTGCGACAGGTTTTACACCTTATGAGTTAGTTTACGGAGTCCCGCCTAAACTACCGATAGAAGCGAAACTTGGATTCACCCGTTTAATAGATCTCCAAAGCAGTCCCGGAAAAATGATTTTAGACACGCTAAATAATGCCCGTATAAAAGCTAAAGCTTTACTTTTAAAGGCTCAGCAATATCGTAAAGAGCGCGCCGATGAAAGCAAACGCGAAGTCGAATTCTCGACAGGAGATGAAGTATTATTACGACAACCGGACATACGTAAAACAAAAGGTGGAAAACTGAAGCCTCAGTATAGCGGAACGTGGATTATCGTTAAACGATTATCGCCGAATAATTATTTGGTTATACCAAAGAAAGGAATTTATAAAACCGAAATCGTTAATGTGGACCGTATGAAGCTTTACCATCCAAGAAACCCGTCTGGAGGTAAAGTCGAGTTGAAGAGTGTCGCGATTCAATCGACCGGAAGTTTAGAATCTTCGACATGCGAAGTAATAACGTTACAACGCTCATCATGGATCGAATATCTTCGAAAACCTCCAATGAATGAGCAATCAGCGCAAACTGAAGCAGTTTCTGACGATCTAAAAAATTCAACAGATCTCGAGGCTCAAGACAACGCAACGGATAAAAATTTTACGCCTAAAAAGACGACTGAAACACGTTCAGCAAAGAAAGATGAATCATCGTCAAGCGATGCAACCGTTAGAAGAAGCGAGAGAAAAATAAGAAAACCCGCGCGTTATGTCCAATGGATAAACAGTGTGCTCTCGTATGATAACTAAAAACCGAAATTACCTCTTTAACTACTAACTCAGATATACTGAGAAAAATATATGTGAACTCGTCTTAATGTCCCTTTGTGTTGTGTAAAGTTAAAAACTTGTTTTAGCATTTTTTAATGCTTATGTAATACTCGTCGCATAAACTTATTTTAAATACGATAAACGCATCAAAACGAAAACTTTTTCTGTAATAACGTTAAACGTTGAATAAAAACTTTTTGCAATAAAAGTTGTTTATTTATTCGTAACACGAGAACTCGTGAAACTCAGGGTTATTAACCTTAGGGGTTCGACATTAATGTATCAATTTCTAAGAAAAATCGTGAACTTTTTCAACACATGCAATATTCCTCCACTTAGAGTGAAATTCGCATACAAATATCGTAAATCGACAAACAATTGTGAAGAAACAGTAAATCTGTTAACAGACATCGAATTAGGAGTGTCTCCGGTTTCTCACTCGACGCCAACCCAATTAGCACTTGGATTACACTAATCGTATTAAAAACAAACGTTAGTCTAACGTTTTAGTGTAAGACAACGCGTATCGCAATTGTTTACAATTTGTGTGAACTATTTGTAGTGTAATATTCAAATGATAAACGTTTTTGTGCTTCATTTGTGATTAAGATCTCGTGAACACAAGAACATTGAAATTTTATGAGTAAAAATATCGTTAAAACGAAAAGTAAAATCACTCGAACAGTGTTTAATCCAAACGCTCGAAACATCGCAATTTCAAACATCGAAACGATGAATAATCCGACCACTTCTACAGCCAGTGAACGTCCGTTTTCTCCGATGGAACAGAGCAACGATGGCAATACAATCACCACAACCGTCACTCAAGTTGTGGATGAGAATATGGAAGCAAACGTAACGCCGGCTCTACCGACTCCTCAAGAGATAATTGACGCGCAATTAATTAAACGAACGGATCTTCAAAGTGAGTACATTTATAAATACTCGTATATAAATGATGAACCATTGGAAACACCATATATGGTTCGATATAATGGTAATCGAGAAACAGAACGTTTCGCTCTCGAAGGCGCGGCTAAGGAAGAACTCCTGTGCCTCACGTGTCGATCGATAGCCATCGATCCTTATCAGTGCGCACCGTATGGAACGGTTAATACCATCGCCGACCCGACAGATCGTAATCCGCATATACGATGCTATATCTGCATAATAACAACGATGAAAGATCAGAACAGTCACGTTCTGCGTTGCGGTGTAAATTGTAATAATACTTATGAGTTATCAAAACTCATTATATTATCAGATTTATGGCTAAGCAAATACGACGCGATTCGTATTCCGTGTCCAAATGGTTGTCTGGCAACGATGCCACCGCACGTGTTGGGAATTCACACTTGTCTTCGATCTACATTCCCAAATCAAAGACATCCGCATATTCTTGGTTATACCACCAAACTGATGGAAGTGAACGAAGAAAAGGAAAAATTAGAAGCGGAGCTCGGAATCGAGCGAAAGAAGAATCTCGATTCGGTTTCGAAAATCGCCGATTTAATGAAGACTATCGCCGATCAAATTACGAAAATCGACGAATTAAGAACTGAGGCGAATCATTGGAAGGACGCATACGAAACATGCGGATGCAACCTCGACGCGAGTCTCAATATGGTTAAAGAAAAGGAAGATTCGCTGAAACAGCTAAAAGATATTATCGCCGCAAACGACGCTACGATTAAGGCGAAATCACAAGAAGTATTCTCGCTAAATGCCGAACTAAACATCGCTCGCGCACGAAACGCGTCAACACAGTCCGCATCGCCAGCAGTATCGATGATGCGCCCGTTAAATATCCCAATGGCTTCGTTCGCAACTCCACAACCATTCGTCACTCCGAGTAGATTTGATACTTCACGACTTGGACGAGAAAGAGAACGTCCACGCGATCGCTCCACAGGTCGTGAAGCGGCAGCACAACAAGATTTAGCGAAGGATTTCTGGTTACTTCGCGAAAAATTTGATAAATTCAAACGCGAACGCGTATCGACAGTTCAGGCAATCGCTCATAACTTCAAAACAGGTGACGCTGAAGGCGACGCGATTCCGACTATATTTTATCACAATATAGCGCGCGTTATGCCAAAATACGACCCGCAAGCGAAAACAGTCAGCGCAGTCATTCTCGAAATCGAAAAGAAGATGGGCGTGAACTTCGACACTCACGATCTGGTTTACTTTGAATACAAAGTCATTCGTCCGATCGACAAATCTCGAAGATCAGTGGACGCGACAACACGATTCGTGTCTCAATACACGACAAACCGAAACCCGACATTTATTATACTTCCGAAAAGCGAAACGGCAGCGAATTTAATGAATATATTCGTAGAGACGACTACAATCTACGCAAACAACACATTCCATCAGATCCCTGAAGGCAGCGTAGCCATCACCGCCGGTCGACCAGTCACTGGACCCGGTGGTCCACAATAAGAAGGGGGGATTGAAACGTGCCATATCCGGAATTCCGATTATTTTAATACTTTTTCGCTATTTTTAAATATTCCGCGAAGCGTTCATCATAAATATTTTAATCGTTTTATTGTTTCCAATAACCTTAATCTTTTACAATCTCTTTCTCTGTAAAACAGAGCTCCGGTTCTCGGATTGGTTGCTCTCGTTATCACGAGATTGGTTTTTCCCTAACGCTATCGCTTTAATTAATATTTTACTCGACTATAAAAACGGAATTCCGTATTATTATAATTACGATTAGTTCTATGAAGCTTAAGATGTGAACATCACATTTAATTTTTCGTTATTTCGTATTCAATACTTATCAGTATTTTATTATAATTTTCGTATTTGTAACGCTAAAGCGTTTTATTTTATACTTACATTTGTAACGATACACAAATGTGTATTATTTTCGTTTCATTAAACATTATTTTATAAACAAACACTAAAAACGTGTTTTTCTCGTAATTCATTTTTATCGCGATTCGCGTCGTCGTCAACAGAATTACCAAAAACTCTGTATTTCCCGTATCTTACGTTTCAGTTCAGCAGAACCACTTTTACGTATTATATCAAACAAAAAATATTGGGAAAACTTTAAATCAGATACATTTATATAAATTAAATACTGTAAGTTGTTGTGCACTGATCTCGATGAGAATCTCAAAGAAAATAATAATTTTATAAAAACAAAATAAAATATAAAATTTGTATCTATTTCTTCAATATTTAACAAAAAATAACACTTTTTATGGCTTAAAATTGGCTATAAATGGGTTTTAAAAGGCTAAAAATTGACTATATTTTTAATGGCTTTAAAATATTCAAAAATAGAAAAAAATCTATTAAATTAAAATATATTAAAGCTATATCATATTCGCTTATCTAATACTTTTGTGTATCCGCTTAACAAGGAAAGGATGTTTAAGACCGTATTTTATATGGTTTAAGACCTTAAATAATAATATAAAAATGCTTAAATAAGACCTTAAATAATACCTTATAAATTATAAGTTATAATTTTAAAACTTTAATTTTAATTAAAAGGATTTAAATTGCAATGAATTAAAAAGTATTGATTAATATTTTCTTCAGTAAATTTTAATTTTAATTTTCATCACTTTTATAGTAGTTTACGATACCTTACGAGTTAGTTTTATAACTAGGGCCAGGATATCTCAGTTAGAAAAAATGCATATTTCGGTCGGTTTTGGGTTTAAAAATCATGGAAAATCGGTTAACATTTCGGTTGATATTTAATTAATAATTTTGTAACATAAATATATTAAATCATTAAGGTTTAAGATTTCAAAAGAGTAAATTTAATTGTTTTCACTCTTAAAAAGATTTAATACATATTAAACGCTTGACATTTTGGAGAGTAATCTGTTATTAAGAGTACCCATTTAAATCGTTAACGATTTTTTTCAACATTTAATGAACATTTTATTTTTAAAATTAACTATGTTATAAATAATGATTTCTAAAATCTTATTTTCTAATGAATAAATATAAATTATTTACCATTTTCGGTTGAAAATTCTTATTTCTTTTTTTTCGGTAAAAACAAGAAAATCAATTTTTTCGGTTATATAAACTATGTCCTATACTGTTCGTTTAACTTTTATTATTCTTATTTTTGTCATAACCGTACATATAAACAAAAATATAATGTTCGGTTAAAACCGAAATATCCTGGGCTTATTCATAACAAATCGTAATGCATTTTAAATATTGAAATGTATTTTAAACATAGAAATGTATTTTATTCACTAATATTACTTTATTAAAGTATAGGATCGATTAAACTCAAGACTGTGTTCGATAACTATTACATCTATTTATTAAAATATTCAATTGTTTAATACTTTATATTGATTAAGTTAATTCATACGTTAGTGCTTGTATTTAGTTTATTATTTGTTAATAATATACAAAAAATAATCACAATTTATTTAAAAACAAATAATATTACTTTTCTGTACGTATACCTAATTATATGTATAGATGATTTGAAAAAAGCATGTTTTGAACAGAAAACAATGGATAATAGAATTCATTTTGAATTTACAACAATATCTATAGACATCACAATTTGGTCCTTTCTCTCGCATTCTAAAGCCATCATTAATCATTTCTATATCAAACTGATTACGGGAATTCTCATAGAAGTGACACGAATTTTTTGAATAGAGAAATATAAGTGTTTTGTGAAAACTTAAGAGTTTCTTAAAGGGAGGCATGCGTTAAATAAGTTTTTGAAATCCTGTCGAAACGACTCACTTAACCACCAATAGATAAATGGATTTACAGTCGAACTAAATATAAATAAACCGTACAGCAAATAAG
>JAQGAW010004771.1:0-10486 GCA_034698025.1 Phthiracarus crinitus | reverse complement strand
TAAACCCTATAACCAAAAAATGTTTAAAATGCAAAATAATAGGTTTAACACTATCAAAAAATATTCAAATGATTACTAAAAATACACAATTGAAATTCTTAACATAAATAACGTCAAAAATATCCATTTATCAACTAGTTCGAAAAAAATTGTTTTTTGTCGTAATTTTTGAATTTATAGTGTTTAAGAATATACATTTAAAGAAATTTTGTTTGTTAAAAATAAGATACGACAAAAAAATTTTTCTAACTAGTTGTAAATGGATATTTTTGACGTTATTTATGTTAAGAATTTCAATTGTGTATTTTTAGTAATCATTTGAATATTATTTGATAGTGTTAAACCTATTATTTTGCATTTTAAACATTTTTTGGTTATATGGTTTAAAAAGTATAAGACATTTTAACTATTGATGCTATTGTTGCCCAACTAACTTGCCCAACTTGTTATATTTCGTTTTTTATTTTTATGCCATTAATTTTGTAAATTATTTATAATTTATATTATTTCATTGAAAAATTTTATAACATGATAAAACATTGTTGAAATAGTATAGTATGAATGTTTAGAAAATTTTTATTCATTTGGTATTTATCTCTCGACGAGTCAACATCAAAAAATGTTTGCGTAACACCAATTTTATTTAAAATACATTTTTAACTCTTTAATCCTTTATTTACCGATTTTTATACATTTTATCAATTTTTAAAATTTGTTATCCATTTTTCCCTTCAACAGCGAATTTAATCAAAAAAAGAATACTATCAACAGAAAATTTTTAAAATAAAAATTACTTTTTCAAAAATGATTTTTACAAAAGGAATCCTATCAATAAAAAAGTCCAGTGAAGGACGGCTATGTCAAATCCAATGGCTTCTTTTTTAAAGTGAGCTAGAATATATTGTTAAGACAGTGAAGAATAAACAAGAACGGCACATTCACAGAGAGCTGACTTTCTAATTGTTTTAATGAAAAATTGTAGAAATAGTTTTTAAGTCAATACTTTTTAAAATTTCAAATCCCTAAATTAATAAATAGCGCCTTAATTAATAAAAAGAATAGAAGGAATGCCTTTATTAATATAATGACAGCGCACGTGCGACAGACGGACAGACAGACAGACAGACAGACAGACAGACATTGTCAAATCCTTAAGCTGGACTTTTTTTACAAGAAAGTCAGCTAAAAAAAATAATTTTGTGAATTACCGTATTTTACATTTTATGTTTACTATAAGTAGTGTCTTACTTTTGTTGTTAAAACAAATTAAACGAAATAAAACATAACAAATATGATTTTCATTTGATTTCGTTTTAATAAATAAAACGAAATAAAAACATTTTTAGGCCAAATTTTTAAGTATTATTACGTGTTAATAAGTGTGTTACGTTTAAATAAATGTTACAACTTTTGAAAAATATGCCAAAACGAATAAAAATCATGTAAATGAAAGGCTTTTACTGTATCAATAATTAAGCGTTAAATACAAAAAACACAGAAAAATGACGGAAAAATATCTTTCGAAGAATTTTGATATTGAAATTATTTTTCTTATGAAACAAGTATGAATAAAAATCCATCAGATATAATGATAAATTCGATGAACAAATAAAACTAATTTAAAATTCGTTTTAATATTTATTTAACGAAATTAAACACAATTTTAATAAATTTATAAAACGAATAAAAGTAAGACACTAACTACAAGTTCACACACAGTTAAATATTATTATCCAAACGCAGATACAGCAAATAACTATTCTTTTTCCGATGTTAACATATAACTTTCCGAAAGCATGCTTTGCACCCAAAAGTTAACGAATATTTTTCCGATCTTAACATTTCATTTTCCGAAACTTGTTTTAACCCCTATTGTTAGACAGTAAAACAAAACTTTAAGGCGCAATCTTGGACAATATATATTTAAATTTTACAGTGAAACAAACATTTTGAGTGTACAAACATGTTTCGGAAAATGAAATGTTAACAACGGAAAAATATTCGTTAACTTTTGCGCGCAAAGCAGGCTTTCGGAAAGACATTTGTTAACATCAGAAAAAGAATAGTTATTCGTAAAATGACTAAAATTTGAATTTAAATGCCACAAACTTCGTTTTATATGCCAAAAATTCGTCAAAAAAATATGCTAAAATGGCCATTAATGGAATAATAACCGGTCAAAAATGGTATTTAATTAAAAAATTTTGGCGAAAAAATAACATTATTAAAATTATTTCATGTTATAATTATTCGCAAGTTAACTAATATTCACTTAAATATTAAATTAAATGCAATAGAAATATTTAAGCTAAGAGTTTAATTACTTTTTAAATTAATTAAAATGATAGAATAAAATGGGAAGCAGTTTTCTATAATATTCATGAATCGATTATCAGAGTTACTTAATAAATGTGATTTCCATCAATCGAGTTTATATGACTATATTTACTTTATTGATGACTTAAATCCAACATAGTTTCATGATTCATATATATTTATTGTATAATTTTAAGTCGCATTCACCATAAAATAATTATTGTAAAAACATATTTGGCTTTAATTATAGCGTTCGATAATAAATGAGTTTAATCGATGAGAATCGACTTATACTGTATTACCGGAAATTAAAAGTGAAATAAACATAAATTTAATGACTTAAATCTAATATAGATTAATACATATTTTTTTATATAATGTAGATTTACCTCTACTTTTGAATAATTATTGTAAAAGCATGTTTGGTTTTAGCTTTTAATTATTGGATAAAAAATAGTTAATGATTTTTCGACTTAACTATTAGAACGAAATCTAAATATAATTACTTTTATAATTAAATATTAATAATTTATATTTGATTGTTTAATTGAGTTACTAAAGAATTTTGAAATCCGGTATATTTACTTTAATTTTTCCAACAAAATTTCAGTTCAAAAGATATCATAAAAGAAATTTTAATAATAGTTTAAAAGAATTAGCATTAATTTTAGTAATCGATAATAGATACTAAAATCATTTTTATAGTGATTTCGTAGATTTATTATCCGACATGCCTTTAAGACACTTCAACCATTATAATAGAAAACCAATTCGTTACAATAGAAACAAATTGTTATATAATGATGAGTATGATTCAGATATGGACGCATTGTTCAAGTTTTCAAAGTATAGTTATATGTTTGGTTCGAAATCAGTTTTTGATTATTTCCAAGGAAAAACAACTTTCCTTGAGACTTGCATCGCATGGGTAATAATGGCTATATTTGTTGTCGTATTTATTAAATACTGTTGGGCTTTGATTTTTGGCGAAACTAGAATTCAATTATTTTTGGTCGATTTTTCATTACATTTCCATTCCAGTAATGTACGACTAATGTATTTAATTTATATCGTCCCATCTCTATCAGCGATTTTGTTCAGAATCCAGTTTTTAACTGATCATAAAATTATTGCTAAATATTTATTAATTAATCAAACGATTGACGAAATTCAGAGTTTAAACCTAAATCCAATATTAAATGTAAAATATGCAAAAATCTATTACGTTTAAAATAAAATGATGGCATTCCCATTGAAACAACCATTTATAAAATTATACAAACTATTTGGTGTCATATTTACCATTTTATACTTTAATTGGATGATAACCTCATACATGTATTCAAAGATTAATTATTCTCTTATAATATTAGTAATCTCTCATATTATTGATTGCATTGCCATTATTTACCTGTTTATAACAATGCATTTTCTTACAATATATTTACTTTTGGTATTTTTATTTGTAAAATGCAAGTTTCGACAAGTGAATGATGAATTTAAATTATTATTTAAAGGTAAAGTATAATTTCAGACATTAGCCCCTTATGATCAACATTTAGAATTGGATTGTTAATCGAAATCCTTGTTTTCTTAACTATATACTGTAAGATATCTTGCATTTTCCTAACATTCGACCGAATATAGTTCATTATTGTAAAAAATAATTTAACTAAAATATTATAATTAAGGACAACCAAATTCGGGTTCGCCCGAATCGCAAAATTTTATATAAACCTTCGGAACAATTATATAAACCTTTTATATGATAAATAATGTAATTTAAACTCTGTTTTTCCGGATTCCCCCAAATTAGAACTTTCGCCCGAATGACCCGAATTTTGAGTCTTAGCCCTAATTATCCTAATAGTGAATTTGTTGCTACAATTAATTATTTCTTAGAATTATAGTGTTATTTTACTCCTTAATCAATTAAAACAAAATTTATCATAACCCTAAAGTACGTATTGAACAATTAATTACCCCATAATACTTTAAATGGATTTCAATGCTTTTTAATGAGATATTCCCCTTTGAATTAACATTTTATGTATAGAAAGATAAGTTTAACCCTCCTGTGGAACGATTAGCTAACTTCCACATTAAAGTGTGACAATTTAGTATCTTTAACGCAAAAATGTAGAGTATGCTAAGCGCGTATAAGGAAATGGACTGAAAATCTTAATCTTTTAGTCTATTGTTAGCATGTGTATAAATGAAAAAGTGGTCAATCTTGTTGTCAGTATTTAAGGAGGAGAAACAATGACCACAGTTCTGACCTATTTATTTATTAGAGGCTTAATGAAAATTGTTAATCCGGTAGACTTGCTTGTGATTTGTGAAATAAAGTAGACAATAGGAAAATATACATTATAATAAGGGGTTTAAAAGCTTTAAATATGTTAATAATAAAAATAAATAACAATTGGTCATTGTTTCTCCACCTTAAATACTGACAACAAGATCAACCACTGTTTAATTTGTCTACAGCTATATAAGTGTTTAATGTTTTGAACCCTTTTCATATGTACATATATGTTTTCATACAACATTTGATTAAAGATACTAAATTGTCACACTTTAAGTACTTGTGGCAATGCACTGAAGTTAGGTACCATTTGGCGCATACATATAAGATTTACTGCCACGATTCCAGTTGTTTATTTACATAGAAAAACAAGATCGATACGGTCATAATATCTGACTTAATAGCTTAAAATCCTTTTATTTATGTGTTAAATATTAATCAAAAGTTATTTTATGGGTGTCATATTAATATGGAGACAAAAAGTGGCATAGCCGCTGAATTATTATTTCTTAGCTATTAAATAGTGGCATAGCCGCTCGATTCCTATTATAAATATAAGGACGGGTTTCCCACTAAATTACATCCATATGTGGCATAGCAATTGAATCTTAATTTCTAAGTTATAATATAGTGGCATAGCCACTCGATTGGTTTTATAAATATAAGGAGGAGTTTCATATTAATTTACATCCATATGTGTCATAGCCATAGGTAGTGGCATATCCAGTAAGTAAAATCCCTTTATTAATATAAAGAACCCTTAATAAATATAAAGAAAAAATCCCTAAATAAATATAAAGAAGTGCTAGTCACGTGACCTGTCTACAGACGGACGGACAGACGGAAATTCCAAATCCATATATTTGCCAAGTCAGATAAAAAATTTCTGCCACGATTCTTAGTGGTGAGCATAAATAAGGAAAAATTTTTAACTGTATCGAAACTTAGGCCTGATTTAATGTAAATATGCCATAAAACAAACTTTAAAAGAAAATAGCATAGAATGTTATACAAAAAGGGGGAATTAAATTTAGTTATTAATTTAAATAAAAATTAATAATTTTGCAAATAAAAATAATTTTCGGCTAATTTTTAATAAGAAAAATTGCAAATAAATATTTTTGGTTGTCCTAAAATCTTATACAGTTGAGAATTATATTTTTTTAAATATTAACACTTAAACTGGTGGTGGCAGTAAATCCTGCCAGGGTTTTGCTGGAGGGTTAATAGTAGGGGTATAGCCCATTAAACGTGAAGCGCAGTGAAAGGCAGCAAAATATTAATTTATCCCATAAGTTTTTTGGTTATACCAATGAAATGTTAAAAATAAATATTTTTTGGAAAAATTTGAGAATTATTAAATAATTAAAAATTTATCTATTAAATCTGAAGTGTTTTTGTCACTCTCTTAAGTTTTTGGTTAATTTTTAAAAAATGTCATTAAATTTTTTTGATTGATCTTATTAGTCTTCACCAACAACAAAATTTTTTCAAATAAATTTTTAAAAGATTTTTGAAAAATCTTTAATTTTGTTATTTTTATTTACAAATTATAATTATGCTTAGCCCTAATTTACACCGAATATACCCTTTTTAATACCCAAATCACTACCAATTTGATTGATTTTTAACACGAATTTGGTTGGCCTTAAATATTAATGGAATAATAAATACTAATTTTTTTCATTTTCAGGATTCATCGATGATATCGTTCCACAGCATATTAAATGTTGTCTAACTATTGAGAGTTTTGACCAATTATTCAAATTTAAATTACTAAATATCTATTATTCAAGCATTTTTTTCGTTAGTATTCCTTTGGTTTTGACGATTAGTCTACACAAACTCAATAATCCGTATCGTTATGTAATCACTTTTGCAACCATTTTTAGTATTATTATGGCTGGCTTTATATTTCCATTAATTTCTACATTATCAACAGTAGCTCATTCACCTTATTCTTCACTTAATTCATTGTTTGTCAAAAGATTTGCAAATCTTGATACAAAATCTAAATTTAAGATTAATTTGATAATCGCAAGATTGAGTGGACCTAAAATCGGTTTTACATGTTATAAAACACTTACAATAACCAGTTATGAAGTGTTTCAATTTTACGCTCTGTGGGCTCTATTATTCATTCTCATTATTGGATTTACTTATTCTAATTAACAATAAATTTATATTTATTCACTCCAATAATTTATTCAGTATTAACTAATTTAAGATTTTAACGTTTAATTTAAACTAATAAAGCTCTCCTGATTTTATGAATAAAATAATAGGTTCATTTATTATATTATAAAAGTTGCCGGCGTTGCCTATATTTACCGGTTTCAACTTAATTTTTAATACACAAGAAAACAGCAGTTTGAGAAATTGTATAAACAGAATCAATCCATAATTCGAACATAATTATTCTGAACTTGCGATGGAATTTTAAATAATATTGTTTTCGCAATTATTAAAGAATTCGATTTATTTTTGATTACAAAATTCTTTGCACTCTTCAAACTTGAAGTTTAGCTAAAAACAAAAATCAGTTAAATATGCAAGATTTCTTATCATCTAATTTGAAGCAATAACCAGTTTTTATCGTGACATTTGAAAAGGTTATAAGAAAGTACTTATTGAGTGATCAAACCAGTTAAACATTTATTTATAAGTTAGTTTGCTATAATGAAGTTCACATATTTACTATTAACAGCAATCACACTGTTTTCTTATATACATAATACTAATTCGAATAGTAATAATTGTGATTTAAATTTATTAGATTTAAATGTACAAAAAGTTTACGTATTCGGTTCTCCAAATCGTTTCTTTCCACTGAATTGAAAAATTTTGCAAGTAATTAATTGAATGCTAATATGAGGTTGATTTTATTAAAATGCTTACTTGTTTTATAGTGACAACATTTCATTGCATAAAAGCATCAAAGATTATTCAGACAATTGTTTGGATAAGTTTTCAAACCGTTTCGTAAGCCTAATCACATATTCGATAAATCGTACCAGTTTTGGTATATGTAAATCACAAAAAAGATCGAACGAGTTTCTCAAAATCGGTTCGTGTGGTAACAAAGCTAAGAATGAAACAATTAATTGTTGGAAGCAATTAGTCTATAGCTTTGAAGGAATTAAGTCATATCCTGTGAACAATTTAAAATTTCCACTCATTTGTTGGTAAATGATTATAAAGTTAATACAAAAAATTCAATGACTTAAACTAATTGTTATATTTTATTATAAAAATAAGCAATTTCTACGAATCAAAAAGTGCAATCTTGGAGCGTATGATAAGTATCCGCGTGTATGCAAACAATCATCGATTGATGGTTTGGATCAGTTATTGGACAAGTTTTCCTTCGATATATTGAATGTGCTTTGCGGTGATTGTGTGTACAAAAGCGATAAATGCGATCAAATACTTTCTTTAACGCCAATGCCTAAAGTAAAAGCGCTCCCATTGTCATCTCTTCTACCATTTATGAATATACTGACAGATTCTAATTAATTAATTAAAATTTGTTAATTTATTTATTTAGTTAAAATTGTAATGACCAGCAATTATAGTTAATAAAATTAAATGGGAATTATTCTGAAGTATAAATCTTAATTTAAAAACATTTTCATTAAAAATTTTAATAGATTTAACTTTTATAAGAATATGATATATTCATTATTGAATAATTCTTTTATTTGTTATATTCGTTAGTAGTTAGAGATGAGGGTATAGATCATTGGAATCGTACGGTTGTCTGATGTGTTTTTTTAGTAAAAATTCAATAAAAACCATACTGTTCGGCGATTTTATGTTGTGCTAAAACTTGTATTATGAATAAATAAAGATTTAAATTGTGATTATTTTTTAATTAACGTTTAACCCCACCCCATCAAAAAAGCCTTTATAAGTAATGATTAATTAACTTTATGTGGCTTAAAAAACATTTGTTAATTACTAGTGTTAATCATTGCTTAATTGTGTAATTGTGATGCAACAAAACACTAAATATATACATATTGCACCAATTATTTGTATATAAATAATAGTTAATGGTTTAATGGTTTTATAATGATTTTTCTATTTAAAATTGGAACAAAAACAAACCAACAGAAATAATAATTAAAACTAATCCGAATCAAAACACAAACCAATGGTTAAAACTATGGTTTAACAATTACAACCCAAACCCTTAGCATCTTTAGTTTATATAATTTCTCAAAAAAAAATTCAAAAAATAATCATAAAATTTAAAAAGTTTCTAGGCTTTCTTAGGCTTTTCTCCATTAGAATAATATTGTTGTGTGCCGTTCGGTAATCACGCGGTGATGACAAACTATTTGGATCGCTATCAACGAACTGAAAGGTATAACACGTGAAATCGAGAGTTTTTGCATCGACTTCGCTTTTCGCGTTAATAAATCACATGTTTTACAAAACACAAAAGTATTTATTAAAACAAAATAAAAGTCATTAAAACTATTCGTTATCCGAATTCCAAAATTAAAATAAAAGAAACGTTTATCGTTAAAACAAAGAAAATCGTATATCGTATTCGAAACTAAAACGTTAGCGTAGCGTAACTTACGTATGCGAACTAACACTCGATCGTGAATCGTATATCGTGACTCGTTATCATAAATCGTAAAATCGTAATCCTAACGAAAGTCGTTGCCAAACGGTTTATATACTGAGCGCGAGTAAACGTTATAACGTGTTAAGCGTTCATTGGCTGTTTCATTCCGTATCTGTTTCCACAAAATACTAAACCGCTTAAAGCGTTTCATACAGTAAACCAAAATACTCGGAATTCCGGGAATGAGGCCTTTCAGAACAATCATGTAATTGGTTGAAGAGTTAATAGCTGAATCACACAATGATTAAATAATGAAATGAATCGATTTAATTAACAATTTTCAGATTATATTTCAGATTAATACTTATATTGTTTTTCTCTTTTATCCCAATTTAGTTAAATTAAATTAAATGTTACACTTTTATCGTGAAACATATAAGTAACGCTTATACAATTTAAGCACGACATAAACCGGGGTCAGTTTTGTAGCATTTAAAATGTAGATAATTATAAAAAATATTTGGTTCCAAAAAGTGAAGGGAAAGTTGTTAAAAAATTATTTTGTGAATATTACATAATATTCAATTGATATTGAATTGTTAGTAGTAGTATAACACTTAGAGGATTTAGTCGATATATTCAAAGATTGTTTAAAATGCAAAATATTAAGTTAAATTCAATCAAAAAAATTTATAATTAACAAATTAAATTGAAAACATAATTTCTTAACATAAATAACGTCAAAAAATTGTTTTTTACAATGATTGCGAAAAACTTTAAGCGATTAGATAGAGACTGATTGCTAATAAGTGGAAAAATTTTAATGATAACAAAAACGGCTTAAAAGTAATAATATAGCATTGAGTAATATAACGATTTAATTATAAGTGCTGAGTATAAGCTAATTATGTGTAATAATTGAATACACTACGCGAGTGTAAGAACGTTGACATTAAATATATATAGAGTAAACTAAGAGTGTAAGCGCTTAATATATGATTAATAAATGGTAGTTGACTTGGGGTCACTACAATCTATTTAATAAATTGTTTAATTATTGCTGGTTATATTCAAGGGGTAAAATTTTCTTTGAGAATTAAGTATGAAATTCTTTGAAAATTATTTGACCATTTATTCAAATTTCTCTGAGAAAATTAACAAAATTCTTTGATTATTCTTTTAGAAAATTAAAATTTAGTATAATTATTTGACATTTCTTTGAGCATAATTTTTGTTTTAAATCAATAAATAATTTACATAAATTAGTTAATAAGAACTACAAT
>JAQGAW010004770.1:0-10486 GCA_034698025.1 Phthiracarus crinitus | reverse complement strand
TCCAATTAATCGAAATGCAAATGGAATTATATTTTAAATTCCAATTTCAATTTTAAAAAATGGAAACAACACTAATTTTAACTAAACAAATTAAAATAGCTATAAATAAATTAATATTAATAGGGCTTCAATTTTTTCAACCATAAAATAATCAAAATCGGACTGGATTCGGGAAATAAATAACTACTAAATTCGTTACCAAAATCGAATTTCCGGTAATTTATTAAATTAAAAATTAATAAAATTTTTATTAAATTTAATGTTATGGATCTTATTTAAATTTTAATATTTAATTATTTATCTGTTTTAGATATATTTCTAAATTTTTAATTATTAAATGAAACTTATTTATTCCATTTAATAAGTTAATGATACGCTATAAATAATTTTATAAATTGCACTTATAAAATGTTTTTGAACAAATTTTAAATTGTATTTGCTTTAGAATGAATATATGATTTAAATAAGATATATATATAATTTTTAAAAATTTTAATTCATTATTCAAGAAAAAATGCCAAAAACGGGAAATTATTCAATTATGTTGTTAAATTCGGGTATAAATCGGGATTATTTAACTTAATTATTTTTTAATGTTTATACATATAATATTATTTTCTCGAAGATTGCATTAATATATAGTTTCAGGATTATCTGCAAAGCCATATCCTTCTTAATTGACAAAATTCTTTGAAATAATTTACTTTTAAGAAATAATTTTTATATTTGAAAAATTAACAGTACAATGTCAATTTTTAATTTATATTTGAAACTGTATATAATATAAAATGTATGTTTTAAAATTCAATTGCATAAATATTTTGTTTATAATTTGGTTGGTAGAGGTCTGTTGTTTTTAAAATACTTTGTAATAGTGTTGTAATTACTTTTGACACTATATGTAAAACTTGGCAATTTCATTTTAATTTCTTTGAAGTTAACGAAAAAGTAAGTAATCTTAAAACTTTTGAAACTATTTATTAGTGATATGATTAGGCGTAGTGAATATAATTTTTTAATTATTTAATCGACGATTAGAAATCAAAAATCAGCAAATTTCGCTTTCTTTTTTTGAATTTCAATTGTATTTTACCTTCACTAAAGCGAAAGAAAAGGTAAAATATTTTTTCGATTTTACTTTTTTTCCCAAAAAGCGAAACAACACATCCTGTTATTATGATATTTTTATTTATTTTATTTTAATAAAAAAATAAAATAAAATCCCATACAATGTGACCATCAAATTGAATGTAATTAATAAAAACTGTTTTATATTGAGTATAAACTTAATTAAATATGACATAAAATAGAATAAAATTGTAAAAAATGGCAATAAAATAAAAACTAAAAAGTAATTATTCTCATTAAATATTCATTTTATAATGCTTAGGAATAACTTCTAAACTTCTTTTAAAAACATTGTGTGATATTTATTCAATCTTCACTTAACAATAATACTTTTCTTTGCTTTAATAATCAAAAATAATTCAAAATAATATATGCAATTTGTCACAAAATAAAATTTAATTAACTTTTAAGATAATCATTGTTGTATCATACTTTTACCAAGTCATTTATTTAGTTAACGAGTGAAATATTTCATATATTGACTATTTTATATATTAAAATTTGTCATTCATATTAATAACAGCAAAATAATTACTTATAAATTTTAATTCATGATATTTATATTTGTTATTATTTCTATTAATGTTATAATATTTATGGTATAGACTATATGATTCTAAAATTTAGTGTTTAAAACATTTCTAAAAAATTAAAATATCGGGAACATAAAAAATAAACTTTTAAAAATAATTCGGATAAAGAACTTTGAAAATAAATTTTCAACAAATATTAAGATTAAACAAGGACCATCAAAATATTAATATATTATAGTTAACTTTAATGGAAAACAAGTTTTTATTAGCCATTCAAATAATATATAAAATCGTAAAATTTTATTGGAAATTATAGAAATATTTTGGATCAATGGACCAATCCAATTTATTAAACAACAAAAAACTCTAGTTAAACCAAAATTGATTTTATATAAAATTATACAGTTAATATATGAATTAATAATTGATAAAAACAAAATAAATACGTTTTATCGATTGCATCATTTGTTACGGCATATGCTTGGATTGAATTATACAATATAATGGATAAAATAGAGAGTAAAATCCAGTCCTTTATCACGAAACAGATTCGGTTTGTACGTTAAACGCATTAACGAAGAGGAAATTATAAAGTGTGGTGAATATAAGGGAGAATTAATTAGCGAAATATCAAAAGATAATGAAGAAACAGCCAATTTAACAAAATTTGTTAGCTTAGCATACGAAGTTGATATAAATGGCATAATGTAAGTTATTTTGAAGGTCAAAGGCATCACTTTAAATGAGAAGGCACTGGAAATTATATCTTTCTCCAAAATGATGGAAATGGCATTCGATTATGGAAAAAGAGAAAATAAAAAACTATGCTTTGAAGTTCCACAATTCCAAATTAAATCTGATAAACATAACCAGATAAAAACACATTACATTGAAAAAATATACCAAGCAGTGTCGGATAAACGAGTGGTTATAGATAACAATAAAGCCGTTCTATATGGTTATTAAATAATCTTATAACGATAAAATATAAATGATTATTAATTATAAAAGTATATATGGAAATTAATTTTTTCAAACATATAATTGAAATGTTTTATTTGCTTATTGTATTCCGAAATTCAAAATAAAAAATTTATTCGTCAAAAAATTAATGCTGCCTATTATTTATATTTAAGCATAAAAATTAACAATCTAAATGTTTTATCAAGGCAAATAAAATAGATATTAGAAAGTCAGTGAAAATATAATATTAAATAATATTGGGCTAAAAATATTCATTCCTAATTAATCAACATTAAAATGTAAAATAAACTGCACCTATTTTATTTAAATAAAATTGTAACCTGTAATAGTAAAAATATTTAAATGTTTAATTTAGTTTTTAAAAATAACATCTTAATTTATGGCTTCAACCAGAACATACGAGTCTTATATCTTTTTAATAATTTGTAATTTGATTGTATTATGATTTTGATTTTTGCTTAAAAAAAACATTTCAATTGAAATTTTATTTGGATTTTAGTAAAATCGACAATTTTGATTGTATTATGATTTTGATTTTAAGCAAAATTTAAATAAGATTGTATATTGATTTTTTTTTGTCAAGTTTTAATTTTTATGTCCAATTTTAATTTTGATTTTTGGTGAAAATGAAAATAAAAATTAAAAATAACTACAAATATAAATTTTATTTTGATTTTTTATAAACATTTATAAATAAATAGTATTTTAATTGAATTTTTATTGAATTGTGTTTTTATTTTCAAAGGAAAATTCTATTTTGATTTTATTTTAATATTGATTAATTAAAATCATAATAACAAATTCATTTTGATTTTTAATTTAATTTTAAAATTCGATACAACACTAAACAGGAGGTTTTAATTTTTGTTATTACACATTAATTTAATATTTTATTTCATAATAAAGAATATTATTTGTGTTATTCAGTAGTGTTACAAACTAAAGTCAGATTACATCATGACTTATTAACTAAAATTACAAATTGTGTGAATGAAATCAAACATAATTAAATTAATTAAATGTATTCGACATAAAGATCCGATATATTTTATATTTAACTTATAATGTTAAAGTATGTTAAGTTTTTTAAATATTTTTACAGTTTATTTAAATGCGATAAATAATTTAAATGCAAAAATATTAAATACACAAAAAATTGACTATACTATTGAAATAACTTAGAATATAACACAAAGTGAGCTCATAAAGAATATTTATTTTCTTTCTTGTTTTATATTTAATCAGTTTCTTTTTACTCCCTCCGAAAATTAACCTTAACTCTAATCCCTTTATTTTAGTCTAAGCGTAAAACATTTTGTTTGTATAACTTTTTAATATTATATGAAGCCTATTAGTAAAATATCGGAATCGATTTAGATTTTATTATTTTAAAGTGTAAAGATAAATCTGCAACATGTAATAAACAAGCATAAAATATAAATAAAACTAGAGTTTAAAACCAGTTTTATGTTTATTAATCTTATCATTCTCTACTTATTTTAATTTACATATTTATGTATTTTATAATGTTCAAAATTAATGCTTTGAAAATCAGTGTGCAAAATCGTCATTTAATCGTTTAATAAAAAGTTTAGAAATCGTTAGAATAATCATTTGAATAGTTTGTTATAATTATAGAAATTAATTATTATTTCACTTTATAAATATAAAATATTACAAACAATTTTTTAATAACCACAATTCAAAGGTAATTTTTTAATTTAAATTAAATTTGCACAAAAATCGAATTCAAATATGGTAATATCTTTATTAATGAATTAATTAATATGTGCTCTCATAAAGTTCTATTTTTTTTAAAATAATAATTTTGAAAAATAATTATTTTTAAAATCTTTTGATTAGTTTAATTGGTCTTTTAAAATTTTGCATATAAGGGATTATAACAAAATTCATAGTTGTTATTAGTTAAAACTATTACAAATATTAACATTCGTTAGTTAACGATTTTTAATGGCATGCTTAGAAATAGAGATGGGAAATTATAGACAATGTATCCAATTGTCTCTATTGTCTCCAAAACGTAAATTTTGTCTTCTATAGGAGACGTGTCTAAAATTTAAATTTTGTAGAAAGATGTCTTTAATTTACAATTTTTGGTTAAAATAAAAAATATTTTTGCCTCCATTTTTATAAATAGTATCTTCTATCAAAATAGTTTTGTCTACTTTTTAGTACAAAAGTTGTCTCCAGTTTCCCATCGCTACTTATGGTTAATAAATTTGAGGATGATATGCTGACATAAAAATAAAATTTACATATAAACATTTCGAAAGGCTTCACGTACTTCGAACATTTAAAAACTTTATTATTGTTATTCAGAAGTGATATGTGACAAATCGATAATCATTAATATTTTTCCAGTGTTACACTAAAACAAGTTTTTTATTTTGCTATCTTGAATAGAAATTTTTTTTCAATTTAGAACACTATTTGTTCATATACAGTGAGTCCACAAATAATTCCAAATATAATGCAGTCGTTTGCTAAAACAGGTGTTATTTAAATTTCAATTTTAATCCTTAACTTGCGATTAGGGTTAATACTTTTAGAAAAAGTGGAGTTAAGGTTTAATCAAACGGTAGTGACTTTCAACACATGTTAAATATACACTATTATTGAATGTTCACTGTATATCTTATTTAAACAAACGGCTGTAGCAAAAAGGAATTATTTGTGGGTCGCTCTGTATGTAATATTAATTTATTTTATTTCCATTTAAAAAACTGATTAATAAAAAATTCATTTTGCATTTAATATTTATTTCTTCAATCAAAATGACATTTAGAATAATTTTTAAATATGTTTCTATTTCTTTAAGTTTGGATTTTAATTGGATTTATTTCACTAACAAATCAAATTTCTAATTTTTCATACTTGATTTCTGTTTTCTGATAAGAATAATTTTAAAATATTAAAATAGGAAAAATATATTTCTCTTTGATAATTTCCATGGATAAATAATTTAGAGAAACACTGACTTATTGATTACATGTATCTCGAACACAAGCGCAGTATAGACATAATTATTTATTCATATTTGTGTTTTGTGGTGTAAAAGTGTTAAGAGAAATAAACTATTTATATTAATTATTCATAGCATTGATCGTCATTAGTATTATTTAAAGTAATGTAAAATCTATTTTTTAAATAGATAGTTTATGTTATGGTTTGATAAATAATGTCCAATACTTTACTAAATTGAATTTCATCAGATTTTATAAAAGATTGAGTTTTTTAAAATAATGAAAAAATTAAAAATAATATTTAGGTTGAAACGCATATATAATATAAATATTGTAAAGATTTTAATATTTGTGATGGCATTCTTTCATTGGTTATTATTCACAATAGAGTACACAATGTATAAAACGGCTATACAAGTAACAACTGGCAAACACATTCCAAAATTGATACCATCTATTAGTATATGTTTATTAAACCAAAGGGATTTGAATATAATTAATAAAAAGAATAATTTTACAAAAATAGATCAGTATTTACTGCAATCAATGCAAATAAAAGTAGAGCCAGATTTTTATGGGGCTTCTACTAATTCTACTAAAATAAAGGAATTATTACTATTCAAAAGATACCACACAAAAACGAAATATTCACCACATTGTTTAATATTATTAAACGGAACACATTCAGTTCATAATGCTATTCAACTTAAACAATTTGGCTTTAATATTCTTATTTATTGGCATAAACTTGAATTAAATGTATCGATATTACTACATTCCGATGAAAAAACTGATCTTAATAATCAAAATAATCGATTTATATTAAAGGGAAATCAATGGATATTCGCAAACTATCATATTGTAAGAGAAATTCTACTCGAGTATTCTTACGAAACTAATTGTGTTCCTTTAGATAACACTTTCAATAATTCGCATTTAACAGAATTATCCGAATAAAATTTTATACGAAAACAATTAATTAAAAATTATCGAAATAATGAAAATAAATTCCTAAAAATTGGACGTAAATATTGTATTAACGATTATATAATTACAGAAAAGTCTTTCGAATTTAAAATTCCATCATTAAAATTAATTTATTTTACAAATGTACTTTCAATGGATATATATTACACTCATTATCCAAAAATGGATACAATCACTTATTTATGTCTAATCGGTGGTGTATTTTCAATGTGGATTGGATTTCATTTCTATATGTTTTCCAATTATTTAATGCATTACTCCCAATATATGAATCTATTTATAAATTTACGTCCAATAATTACAAATACAGTGTTTAAATATACCGGTAAACTAATCGTAATAACTTTATTGTTTCTCATGTTTGCACAAAAAATTCAGTTAATAAACGAATATATAAATACAAACACAATTACCCGCATTTCGTTTGTTATTCCACATGTAATGTTTATGACAAACCCAATGCTTAATCATAGCTTTTTATTGAAATTATATACAAAACTTAAGATTTCAAATAAATTAACTTTACGAGAAAAATTTCGTTATACATTTAAAGTATTATCCGATTATGGTTATGACACTCTTATTAAACTATACAATAAATTTCCATCAATTATCGATTCGTGTACGATTCAAACCACATACAATGAATCATATGATTGTAAGCATAATTATCACATTAGTATTGAATTTATTGACAAATTCGAATGTAATTTTAAACTTAAATACTTCGTTAATAATGTTGATAGCATGGAAAAGAAACACATTAATGACAAGAATATTAGACAAATTATTTTCAAGTTCAATAATAAACTGATCAAAGATATAAAAATAAACATTTCTTAAAAATGGCAATGTTTTATATATAGTTGATTCTGAAAAGCATAAAGCAGTAAAGATTCCCTTAAATACTGAAACGTCTATATTTTATTCGTCAAGAATTATGAAACGATTAAACATTTTCAAATCTCTTAATAAATGCAACGAAATGGTAACTTCAAGTGAAGTTGGCTTCGGATGTTTTGAAAGATGTCATTCCAAATATGTGATCAATAATTTCGGTTGTTTTCCGTTTTACTCTCAAATTGAATACGGAATAGAATTTAATATAAGCGAATTTAAAAAATATGAGTTTTGTCGTACAGTTCTAAATACAACGGAGAGATTAAAAATGGCAAATTATTGCTATAAATATTGTAAGCAACCTTATTGTTTGACCAAAACATTTGACACAAAAGTATATTCGAAGTTATGAAGAAAAATCAATTATTCTATTTTTAATATATTCCCAGAATTTCCATACGTTATTGAATACACCGAAACAATTAAAATGAGTTTTATAGACTTTCTTAGAAATTACAGCGGTATTATTGGCTTATGGTTTGGTTTTTCATTTATTGATCTGATTTCATTCACAAAGCAAATTATTTATAAATATTTCTTTTTAATCATTCAAATAGTTATAAAAATAAGTTAAACTAATGTAAATAAAGTGTTTGATACATTTTCGGACACCGATGATATGCATTCCAATAATGTTACTGAGTATTATATAAATGAGATGATAATCGTAGGGATTAATGCAATACCGGAAAATATATGTGATAAACTTTGATATGGATATAATGAATAAACAATGTTACTTTAAAAAGTATACAATGGAAGGAGAAATATCAAGCCTATCCATAATCAAGATATCTTTAAGCATCAGAATATGAAACATTTGTTTGAAATTCCTATTCTAATTCAAAAATTTAAGAATAACAAAATTAGACCTATCATTAAAGATATAAATCATGATTAAATGATTGATAATCAAGCCGAAGATCTTAAAGATAATAAACGGAAATTAAACAAATTGATGGTATTGTCTTGTGATGAGATTCACACAACACATGAACACAATTAAGAAAATATATCAAAGTGCTTGCTTAAAGTAATTCTTGAGAATATTTTAAACAATGCAGGCATAGTGTCTTTATAACGTATTTTCTTTTTAAATTTTTAATGTTAAAGTTCATTATATTCAGACTTTTTCATTAATTTCAAATAATTGAAATATTAAAGTAAAATTAACTTAATATTTGAAATAAAAGTAAAATTGAATATTAATTAAAGATTAAATTAAATCATTTGAAGTAAAAGTAAATTTAAGTTTTTAGTTTAGATTTAATTAATAATTTCTTTTTACAGATCTTGATAAACTTTATTATAAAACTGTAAATACAAAATCTATATCATTTAATAAAAGGAATAAATAGATAAAGATAAAACTGATAAACTAGAAGTAAAATACTTGTAAAATTTAAATATTTTTAGCAAAGTTACAGGATGTAAATGTAAAATTAAAATTATTTTGTTGTATAAGTAAAATGTAGTGTTGTTTTAATTCCGAATTTTAATTTTGATTTTCTTTTAATTTTACTTTTTCAAAATTTTTTTATTTCAATTGTATTTTACTTTTTTTTTTAAGTAAAATATCATTTCAATTGCATTTTACTTTAACTTTTAGTTTTTATTATAATTATAATTGTATTGCGCTTTCGCTTTTAAGGCAAAAATAATTTAAATTGTATTTAACTTTCGCTTTAAAGCGAAAGTAAAATTGAAAAATTGATATTAATTTTGCTTTTAATTTCGCTTTTATATATATTATTATAGATAAAGTAAAAGTAAAAGTTACGTAATTTGTATTTTACTTTTTCAATTTTGATTTTGTTTGTATTTTGCTTTTTCTTTTAAAAAATTTTATAATTCAATTGTATATTACTTTTGCTTTTAATTTATATTTTAATATCAATTGAATTTACATTTTTAATTGCAAATTGCAAATATTAATTTCAATTGTATTTTTACATTACAAACTGAATATTTTTTTGCTTTTGATTTTTCTTCCAAAAACTGAAGCAACACTAGTTAAATGTAATTTCCTTAAAATCAATTTATAATATAACAGAGAAATAAAACTTTTGTATTTTTTGTCATCTAGAGATTATTAATAAAAATTTTTCAACTCTTTCTAAAGTAAATGAATTTAATTTTCCATATATACCGGCAGAATTAAAAGTTATGACTGAAGTTGAAATACGTTTGGTTGCTTTTCCTATACAATTCATGTAAATAAAATAACGGTATCGACACTTTTCAATTAAAGGCAATGTTGTTAATATTTTAGTTACAATAGTAAACTTTCTTCCAAATAACTTATATTGAGCTCATTATGTATGTTCATACTATCTTGTTTTATTTATAATCTAATAAATATTAAAAATTTACAATAAGTGTAACGCTAGAATATCTTTATATATAAAATTTATATAATATCATTATCAATTGAAGCAACGATAATCTCTCCTTAGCTTCTAAAGTCCAAAAATAAATTGTATTGAATTTTACTTAAATAATATTCTTAAAAAATATTGTTCCAATTCGGCATCTATCATTAAAAGTTCTTCCTGTTGTTTTAATCCAGCGTTATTTCTATTTCGAATTTTTAAATTTTATCTAGATTTAATTTTTATTTTAACTTCTAAAGACATTTTCAATTTGGTATGAGTTTAATTTTAGTTTTTATTTTGTTTAATTTTGATATTTTACTTTTTCTTTTTCTTACATTTATTTGAAGTAAAAGTAAATGTCAATAAAATTTTCTTTTTTACTTTTTAACCGTAAATCCTCAATAATATTGATTTACTTTCACTTTTTAATTTTCTTTTTTCTTTTTAACATATATTTAATTTTTACTTTTCTTTTACTTTTTAAAATTTCAAATAAAAATATTTTTGAAAACTAACATCAAATTAAAAACTTTTAATTTTGATTTTAATTTTGATTTTTAATAATAAAATCAAAACTAAAAATAAGAAATCAAAA
>JAQGAW010004769.1:0-10489 GCA_034698025.1 Phthiracarus crinitus | reverse complement strand
TAAAAAAATTAAACCGGCGGTCATGATCGGACTTATTTACATAACCGGTAAAAAATCAATAAATTCGGCGGTCAAAAACGGTCAATTAAAAATATATTATAAAAAAAAATATTTTCACCTTTATATGAAATTCAAAAAGTATTTTTTTAATTTAATTCATAATTAAGTTTTAAAATATTTTTAAAAATGCAACATTTAAAGAAATCCTATTATAATTTTTTATGTAAGTCGTGATTTTAAATCAGAGATATTCTCTCGTCTGTCCATATGTTGTTTCATAAACTAAAATTCCAATAAATTTTGAAATAATAAGTAAAAGTTACTTATGAGCCGTTAAATAAACCGATATTTATTTACTTTTCCCGGTTATTATCGGCATTAAAAGGAACTAAACCGGTAAATAATTTTTCATATCTGATGTCAAAACCGGTCATCATCGGTCATGTAACCGGCAATGATCGTCTCTATTTATATTAATATGTTTGATGTGTTAATATCGATATCGCATGTCTGCGAATATTTAATTTTGAAGCGCTGTCTAAAGTTTAATGAATTTTTAACGATATTTGGATAAGAGTGGCGTAATAGTGAGCACTGGCGTGCGTCATGTGTATGAAGAGATATGTACTTTTACTTATATAAACTTTATTTAAACAAGTCATAAGTGATTCAAGAATAATTTTATAAATAGTTTGAATATAACAATAAAAATTTGATCTATATTTAATTTTAAGTTTTTTGTCAAATTAAAAATTTAGTTATTCTAATTGAACAATAGTTCTTTATTAGTTTATTTATTTTATTTCTTCTATATAATAATTGATAAGTTTAAAGATGGGTTTTAGATAAATAAAATATCTTGAAAATCTTGTGTGTAATTATTTGTTTAATATTTATATTGACCTGTGTTTAAATCAATTTAACAAACAAAAACATTCTCATCACAACTACTATCTACAAATAAAAATTTAATCAATTAATACTTATAATAATTACTTTTTTGAATAAAGTTAGTTTTGAATAAAATATATTCATAACAATTTTTAACAATAATATTTTAATTTAATTTAACATAACTTTAAACTTTAAACTCACATATAATGACAGTTTACGTCTTGTTTGTTTATAATAAATTTATTAATTCAAAAAATTGAATTTCGTTGTACCATAAAAATATTTTTAAATATAAATAATTAAATATTTTTAAATATATATAATTTTTATTTTATTCTTTTGTGAGAATAACTTTGAATAATTTGGGCTCTAAAAGAAATCCAAATTTTTTTAGTTCCAAAGCAATCGATTGCTTGTTTTCCAAATCAAACATAAAACCATTAGTTGATTGCAGTAATGACGATAAAACAAAGAATAGCATATTCATAGCGAACTTATCTCCGACACACATACGCTTTCCAGTTCCGAATGGAATAAATGCTGACATTTCCGAAACAATAAGTTTGTCATCAGAATTGATAAACCTTTCGGGACAAAACACATCTGGATTTTTCCAATATCTGCTATCATTCAGTATTGAAAATTGATTTAATATTATTGTTGTTCCTTTTGGTACCAAAAATCCATCTTTAAAAAATTAATCAAAACATTTTCGTTTTAAAATATGTAAATTTTCAAACATTTACATTAAAAAACTAATCGATAAACTAAAACAACAATATTTTCCCTAAATATATATAATTTGAAATGAGAAATATTCCTATGTTTACCGATTAGAGCATCACATGATGCCATCTGCGGAACTCCAAACGGAAGTACAGTCCTATATCGCAATGATTCGCATATAAATGCGTTCATAAATACACATTTTTCTTTATGAGACTTGTCTGGAATATCGTTTCCTAAGAATATGAATGAGCATTAAATTTATTTTATACGAGATCTTTATCATTATTATATATAAAAATCTAATAATTTGTTTGTTTGTCTGTGTTTTCATTTATAGGCTAACATTATAGGAAGGTATTATAGGTTTTTGATTTTATATAATTCTAATTTTTTCTTCTACTATCGACAGAGGGCTAAAAATCTAGATTTATATAAATTTATACCGATATGATAATTAACTTCATCTCTCATTCTTCGCTGCATTTCTGGATTATAAGCCATTAACAGTAGCGTCCATTTAAATGTATTATGATTTGTATCACTTGCAGCTTAAATAACAATTAAAATTATTAATTAATTGGACAAAAATTAACATAAATATATAAGTTATATGATATCTAACCGCTAAACAGTATCATCAAAGTTCCATTTATGTTTGATTCGCTCAAATAATCTTTATTTTCTAATTTATTCTTAGACAAAACGTTATTTTTGACGGTAATGAGTGATTCAACGATATTTCCACAATTATCTGTCTTTAGATTTTGTTTATCTATCTCTTTATGCCATAATGCAAAAGTATCATTGACACTGTCTATCGATTTTTGATATCGTGTCGTATCGAACATATATTTATAAAGAGGAAAGTACTCTGATATGAATAAACCTATAAAACATTTTTGCACGCATTCGAAAAAGTGATTAAATTTATATACCATATTGTCATCGAAAGCAAGTTCTTTGCTAAAAATTGATTCCGATATTATACGGATAAAAGTATAATCAATATATTTGTTTGGGAAAAATGAATTATCCATTTCTGTTTGCTTTATTATATCAACCGTATGGTTAACTATTTTGTGGGTAACTTTTGATAAGTTTTCGGTTGTTAAATATTTTCTAAAAAAATAGAATAATGATTATTGTCTCATAAAATTATTTTATCGATACCTTATAGCCTGAACCGAAACACTTCGTAATAATTTAAATTCTTCGCTGATATTCATCATAACAAATGCCTTATTGTTTCCAGTAAATAATGACATTATCTTTGATTCAATAGAGGGATTGCAACGATCGCTTAACTCATACTTATTTAACTCTTCTCTTCCAACATTAATTCCATTTATAAAAACAATTGGTTTCGTTCCGAACCAAAATGTATATGAATCGCCGTATTTCAGTGATAGACTTTGAAAAAAATAACTTAAATGGCGATCGAAGTGTGATATTAGCACTGTTTTTATATATTATTTAGATATTATTTAGACATTATTTAGTATTTAATTTAGTGCATACTTAGACAATTTCCAATAATAGGCAGAGGCATAGGTCCGCGTGGATATAATTTTACTTTCGAATAAAATTTGTATACAAATTTATAAATTATCAAAATAAGGATAATAATTGCAAATATAGTCGGTAGTGATAATTGCATGAATATTAATTCCATTATGTATATATCTAACTATTATAAAATAAAATAGAGCCGATTAGTTTTTAAAAGTATTGAGACCTCTAACTGACTTCAGAAAGAGAAGTCGAGCTTATGTCTGTCTGTCTATTCTATTGTCTATTTAGTAGTATTAAAACTCTTAATTTAATTCAGTAATTTATTTATGAATAACAAATATTAGAATTGAAAAAAAATTACATACCAAAATCTTTTTCATTTTATTTGTAATTTTATGTTTAACTAATTTATAAAATAAACAAAGCGCAACTGCGTCATCAATATATCAAAAATTGATGACTCAGCAGCGATTTGTTTGAGATCTTTTGTAGTATATTTAGTATAAAAATCAGTCGCACTCAGTCGAGGAAAACCCTGACCTACGCCTCATATATGATATTAACTTACATAATTAAATTTAAGTCAAGTATTTATTTAATTTTTAATATTTAATTAAAAGTATTTTAAAACCTACTATTGGATGAAAACAGTATAAATTATTTTCTCAATTCAGATCCCTTAGCTTTTGAAAACTCTGTTTAGCCTTCGAACAGTAAAATTATAGTATCATATCCCTTAGTATTAAAATATAGTTATCATAAGGAAAAAAATTTTAATAAAAGTTTTCATATTATTTTGTCACATTGAGAGCTATTAATGTGCTTATGTGTTGTCGACATATAAAACTATCTGTAAGGTGTTTATTAAAAATAATAATTATATAGACAAGTAATATAATATTTAATTGAATATTTTAGCGGAATAAAGGAAAATAGTAACAGTTATTTATCATAAAATAAATAATATTTTTTAATAGACGAAAATTATTTATTATTAATATATATATAAAAAGTCCTTTTAAAAATTAAACTACAAGTAAAGTGTGAGCTAAAATTTAAATATAAAATTATATTAAAGATGAGAAAAATATTGAATGTATATAATAAATATGTTAATGAAAGTCTTTCGAAATGTTCAAAAAAATTAAAAAATCTTTCAAAATAATCTTTCAAAATAATCTTTCAAAAAATGCTAAAAATTCATTAATTGTTAAAAATCGTTCAAAATTTTTATATAACTAGTCATGCAAAATAGTTAAGAATACAACGTGATTTTAGGTATATTAACTAGTTATATTAATAACTAATATTTAATTTTAAGATTTTTATTCAAAAATGCTTAATTGTTGTTTAAATATGTAAAAAATAGTTTATTATTTTAAAAATCTTTATACATTTGCTATGCGTTGAATACGATTACTTAAATTTCACTTATTTGTGTTGTATAGTCAGTTGTTAACTTGTATTTTATATGAATAACCCTCTATTTAGCAAATAAGATTATAAAATATTTATTATAGTAAGGAAATAAGGAAAGCAATTTTAAAATGATCATAATATCTACAATTTTAATTCGTTTATTTCTCTCTCTTGAAATTTAAAGGCAACAAAACAGAATGAATATGAATTAAGAAACACATAAACTTTTGTCATCCATGCGTTGGATTTATTTTTAAAAATCTAAAAAATATATATTTGTGACTAAAATTCAATAAAAAAACAAGAATGAACATTAGAAATAGGCTCACTTTGTGTTAAACATTTTTGTGTTAAAGACCTGTCCACATAGATACATACAGACAGACAGAAAAACAGACAGAAAAGGCAAATCAAATAGCTCCTTTGGACAAAGTGAGCTAATAAATTTAATCTTGCATTATCTATCTAGTAATTATCTATATATAAATAGATAATACATGAATATGTTTACTTACTTGAATATAAATTGTTATATATATTTAACCTCATTCGACTGTTTTTCTATATAGTTAATAGCAGTGCTTCTCAGCTTTTCTGTGATCCGACCCAAATTTCTAGACAAAAATGTTTAAGCGACCCAAATTTTTTTAAAATGAATTTTTAAAATTTTAATAAAAGGGTAAGCAAGCTTATAGAATAATCTTATTGATAATCTGAGAACATTAACTAAATTTAAATTGCAAATAATAATGTGAACTCAGTAATAAAATTGACAAGATTTCATCAATTAATGCTTATTTTGAATTACGACCCTAATTTATCTAATGTTAATTTCGATAACCCATACAACCAAAAACTTTACATAACAATACATAACGACCCTGTTTGCGCTTATATATTATAGATTACCTCTACCTGTTGGACATTTACGAAAATTAAATATAAATATATTATCAATAAAATTTCGATTGATTTAACCAATCTTTTTTTAAACAAAAATGGCAATTATTTAATTATTTTGTAAACCCAATCAAATGTGATTTTCAATATAAAATTAAACATATAACATACATTTATTATAATATTAATATAAATATAATTGTTTAATAATAGATATTTCAAGAATTAGTTTACTTACTTGATATAAAGAAATTTTAAAAAATTAAACTAAACTGTTTGATGTCAACAGTATAAATGCTTTTCTAAATTCAGACCCATTAGCTTTTGTAGCTTTTTTTTTATCCTTCAAACATCAAAGTGTAATAAATTATGTTTAGCTTATATTAAATTATAGAAAAATAAGGAAAAAGAATTATTTGATAGAATTCACATTTATTATTTTATAACGTATATTGGCTTAAGTGTTATGAAAATTATATGAGACTATAACTTAATTTAATAAATAGTTAACACACTTTATCGAAAGTCACAGTTACTTATAATAAAATAAATTTTAAGTAAATTGTTATGTATTAAATTTTAATCAATAAATGATTTGTAATTAATAAAAGTTTCATTTTTTAATTAAGGGATGTATATATTTTTATCTGGCTTTACAGATATATGGAGAAGGGAATGTCCGTCCGTCCATCCGTCCGTCTGTCTGTCTGTCTGTCACACTCTAAAAAAACTCCTATCTTAAAAAAATCCTTTTTTAAATATAAAGAATAAAAAAGACTCCTATATTCAAATAATAGACTATTAGCTTCAAATATCCCTTATTTAATATAAAGAATAAAAAAGACTACTATCTTCAAAATTTTATTGTTTAAACGGAAAAATTCATTGTTGAAAATTAAAATATTCTGAAAAAAATTTAAAAATTTATATAAAATAATAAATTTTGTGGCATATAATGGTATTCTAAGTTTCATATTCCGTTATTTTATTTAGAAATATCTGTAAAATAAAGCAAAAGATAGAATTTAAATTTATTAAAATGCGCCATACACCGCTAGAATATGAAGAAATATATGCAAATATTGGGAAAAAATAAAATTAAAAACTGTGGAATAATCCGTTATAATTAAATTTTTATAACGATTAAATTAAATTAAAATGAAGAATGGAAAAATCCACATTATAGAGTAGCATATGCCGATTTAAATAAACAAATATATAACTTAAAAAATAAAGAAATTGTTTAGATAAAAATTTCAAAAATAGTGTTGTGTATCCGCATAAGTAGTAGTAGATCAGTATGGGATATACACTACAGATGAGGACCTCAGCTTTAGTACGGCTTGTTAGCAAGTCATACTGAAGCAGCTGCTTAGGAAGAATACGAACCGAAGAACCACGAGATACCGTACCACGTTTCCCGTAAGTGAAAATGTATGTTATGTATAGGAGTCATTCATTTACAAAAACATGGCACAGAATAACGCTATAACAAACGCTTTATTAAACTGTATTTCAAGTGATAAGTTAAACAACAAGTGAAGCATACATAAGTCAATGCGTAACGCGTACTAATTATGATATATTAATAATATATGTTGAGTATTACTGTATAACAAACTGTTAATAAGGGACGGGATAATTATTATTACACATGAAACTCGAATTCAAATTCAACATTATTTTTAATACAATAATTTACATCCGAAATTAACATATTATTCATCAATGAGTCAATGATTCGTCACAAAATTATTATTTAAATCTAAAGCAGAATAAATATATTAAATTTGTAAATAAAATTTTAATCATAATATAATATTAATTAAATATATAATTCTAAGGAATTTTTTCATATATATATTCTTATTGCATAAACTTCAAACTTTTGAATATTGTCTGCATTTTGATAAAGCAATTGTGATTATGATGCTTCGAAACGTCAATTTACAAATTAATAAAAAATGATTAATAACGAAAACTATTTAAAGATAGAAATATACACCAATGAATATATTCAAATGAATATAAAAAAGATGTAAATATATAAATGAAAGCTTAAAATATGATTAGAGACCAATGAATAATTGCCACCATATATGATCTTTAAGATTAGGTTTGTGGCAGTTTATGATTGGAAATGCTAAAAGAAATCGAATATATTTTAATCCAATTATAACACTAATATGTGTTATAATTCTATGCGTTCTATCATTCATTTCAATTATAATTAAAGAAGAGAATGAAGAGTTCTTAATTATTTAATTATAGTAATTTAATTAAAATAATAAATATTATTTTGAAATACAGGGTATGGAAAAAATTGTATGAAACACTTTTAATCAAGTTTTTTTATTACTAAATTAAAACAAAAAATTATAAATAGCATTACAAATAAAAGCTAAGAATCCATTTATATTAAAAAAGTGATTGAAAAAATTTTCGTATCAATTTTTTTTATGTTTATTCAATATTTTCATAACATCCATTTTTAACGGTTTTTAACACTTTAAAAAAGTTTTTTAATTAAAAGATACATTAAAAATTTAAAAATTGTTAAAAAATTCAGTTAACTTTTTCATCTAAGTTCCCTTTTACCAAAAAGTAATAAAATTTTTTAAAATTAAACTTAAATATTTATAAATTAGGACTATATTAAAACTTTAAATTTATTAGTTTAATAATTGTGCGATATCATGAATTTTGATATTTTTAAAAAATTTAGGTTTCTTATAATTATTAATATTTGTAATTTTTCTAAACGATATTATTATTATTAGACAAATTAATATTACTAAAAAAGATATATTTCAAAAATAAATTATAAGAAGTTATTAATTTTTCATCCAAAACTTTTAAAAAATGCATAGTAAAAACTTTTAAAATGAGTTATTGTGAAAAATATTGAATAAATTAAAAATATTTAATGCAAAAATTTTAAATACCAATTTATCTAAAAGTATGGATATTAAGCTTTCATTTGATATGGTATTTATAATTTTTTGCTTTAATTTAGTAATGAAAATAATTTATTAAAAGTGTATCATGCAATTTTTTCCACACCCTGTATATTCTCCAAGATTGCACCTTAAAGTTTTGTTTTGCAGTCTAGCAACAGGGGTTAAAACAAGTTTCGGAAAATGAAATGTTAAGAACGGAAAAATATTTGTTAACTTTTGAGCGCAAAGCTGGCTTTCGGAAAGTTATTTGTTAACATCGGAAAAACAATAGTTATTTGCTGTAAGGTAGTGTTGTATAGTATTCCTGGAACGGAAATAGGAATAGAATAGAAATACATTAAAAATAACCTAAAGAATAGAATAGGAATAGAATAGAAAAAGAAAGTTTTTCAAAGGAATAAAATAAGAATAGTATAGAAATATGCAAAAATTTAGAATAGGAATAGAAATTAATTAATTTAAATTTGAATTAGTTCTTGTAATATATAATAATATTTAAAGTATTTTCTTAAAATAAGAATTTAAAAAACTTCAAACAAATTAAAAACTCATTTAATTGATAAATTTGCTTTATTGATACACATAATTACCTTTAAATAATATAAAATAAGAATACAATAGAAATAGAATTCAAAACTTTTCTTTAATAATAAAATAGGAATAGAATAAAAATTTAAAATTTTATTGAAAATAGAATAGGAATAGAATAGAAATAATTTATAAACAAAAAGAACGGAACAGGAATAGAATAGAAATTAAAAAGATGGTATCTAAACAACACTACTGTAAGGTTTTTAAATGAAGGCTTAGGCTTAAGCTGGAGCCTATCCATCACTGTTTTAATCATTGTTTTAAATTAAAATATATGTCCTAATGAAATACATTTTAGTGGTTTTTATCAAAATTCTGCAAATTTAACGAAAACAAGATCAAAATAAATAAATCTTTATTAATTTTTTAATTCACAATCAGAGGTAAAGCTAATTACAGTTAGATGGTTATTGTCAGTGTAAAATACGTTTTGAACAAAGAGAGTTAAAGAATTTTATTATTCTCAAAGAATAAAAAAATAGTAATTTTTTTAAAGACTTCAAAGAAATTAACGAATAAAAACTTATTTCTTATTATCTTATTATTGTATTAACATTTTAAAATAATTTTCTAAGAAATTGAATAAACTTCTTCAAAATTTTATGTAATTTTTTAATAATTGAGTCAAAATTTTTATCAAAATACCGTATTTTTATCCAAAGGATATAATTTTAAAATTACAAAAGATTTTTCACAGAATCCTAATCAGTTTACTTAAAGAAAACTTTACATCTTGGCTATTATTAACTTAAATTTCCCTTTTGTCAAATTGTAATAAAAACAATAGTTTATCTTTATTTTGATATAAATTGCTTTGCAAACTCTTGTGGTTTGTGGCGTGACATTAATTAGTTTCGGAAAACTTTCCTTTTAAAGTTATTCTGGCTTTAAAAAAAGCAATTGATTCTTTAAATTAGGAAATTTTCACTAACATAGCGGAAATAAAACATTTTAATAGGAAACAATTTAATTAATTGAATTAATTTTGTAAGTGTTATAGAGATATCTATCATTGCATGTTTTTTTGAGAATTTTACAAATAAGTATTGTAAATAATTGTTAGAATTTAAAAATTTCAATTGTATTAAGAGTTTACGAATGCTGAGTGACATTCAAAACACAGAAATAATATATCTGTGTTAATTATTTTAGATATTTAAAGTGATTTATTATTCTTTTTCTAAAATTATTTTTAAATTAAAATTAGTTTATATAAATACTTTAAATTAATGATAAGTAAATAATTTGATAAATTATCCTAAAAAATGAACGAATAATTTTCTAATGATTTTGCAGTAAAACTTGGAGTGGCTTTGATTACGTTATTTTAAATTTTATAATTAGATCGGAGAATACATATTAAATTATTGTGATCTAAAGTCAAAATTCTGTTCTCAATACATTATAATTAAAGTTGGTAGCGGTTCGGTTTAACCGCGGTTTAAACCGCCAATCTCTTAAAGTCGGCGGTTTAGGTTTAAGTT
>JAQGAW010004768.1:0-10489 GCA_034698025.1 Phthiracarus crinitus | reverse complement strand
CGTTTTATCCGACCTTCACTTATTGCTTCATTAACAGCATCGCCGACGAATTTCTCCGTTTTATAAAAATATGCGGAATCAAACTGACGATATCCGAAGTTTATTGCTTCATTAATTGATTGTTTGGTTAATTTGAATGTTCCAAGACCTAAAATTGGCATTAAATTGCCATCATTTAGCATAACTAGTGGTACAGACATTTATTGAATAAAGATAATAAAGATTAAAAAAAGTTTAACTTCTTCTTAAACTATACTCTAAGTTAATGTAAAGGTTTTTTGTAAACATGATAAACGTTCAATGATATTCGTTTCTTCAATAGTCACTTTGTTTAGTAATTCAATATTATTGAAAGAAATACTATCAGTATATTAGGTTAAGTCAATTCTCATAAGAGTTTAAATAAATTGAAGTTACTTTATATACTTTTTTTACAGTATTAATTAATTGATTTTTAATTTAGTAAATATAGTTATTTTTAAATTAAATATGTTATAGGGTAGTGATTCTTCGACACGATCCGATCCGCCATATCGTAAATTTAACCCGAACCGAACCGAGAAATTTTATGAACTGCCAAAACAGAACCGATAAAATACCATATAACCCAAAAACCCGACAATTAACACATAAAATTTGTAAAAAACGTTTAATAATCAAATAACAAAACTAGTATCAAAAATACTGAAATCTATGAGTTTACCATTTATTTTAAAACTAAAATGTTTAATATATAAGATGCATATAAGATTCTTATTTGACGTTTAATAAAGTCAAAGTTCATATTCAATTCTTTAAATTTCATACCAAAAGTTGATTATTGGGTTTTCGGTTTTTTTCGGGTTAACCGATAAGAAGTTTATTCAAACCGAACCGAGTAATTATAAATAGGTACACAAACAGAACCGATAAGAAACCCGTTGGGTAAAACCGATAGGTAACAGACCCTATAACATCTTTACTCTAAATTAAAAACTACTTATTTTTACATGCCTATAGTATAAGATTACCTAAAATTTAAATACCCAAAAGAAGATTATTGTATTCCATTTTCCAGTGGAATCTTCCGCCAAAATTCAGCTTTAAATTTGAAGTTAAAATAATTTTTATATTGACATATACAGTCTGACCCCGATTATAGCAACTCATTGGTGCAAATAGAATCTTTGCCATAATCGGGGTTTGCTATAATCCGAACGGAAAAATTTATGCAAATTTTTTATCAATTGAAAAATATCATTAAAAGCAAGGGATAAACTTATTTACACAAAATTGACTTAATTCTGTTAATTTAAAACATTTTTTAATAGAGAATTTTTATTGTAAAATTTTAACTTTTTACATTGAACTTTTTAAGTTTTATTAAGTAATAGCGTAAAATATTGTTTAAGTATTTTTGAGAAAGCCAGAATTTATTAATTTTGTTGCTGATAAAGAAATATACGAAAAAGAACTTTTTATTTTATTAATATGTAAATCCATCCCATTCTTATTATATATAGTATTTATTCATTAATAAAGACAATAAATTCAGGAATATGCTTATTTTTATTGTATAAAGTTTTAATTTATAAAAAAATTATGCACGAGTTAGTTTAAAATAAGGATTTTTAGACACATTTATTGTTCCTGAAAATTATGAATTTTTCTTGAATCTCCTTAAATTGAAACTAATTTCTGAATTTTAAAAATAATGTGAATTTTGAAATTCAATGTAAAGATTTGAAATTTTTTGGTGAAGTGGATTTTTCGGTGCATGAAAATTTTGTTGCTATCATCAAAATTTGCTATAATCAGAGGTGCTATAATCGGGGTCAGACTGTATAAATATTGATAAATTTATTTTTAAAGATGTTCATATCTAAATATTACTAAATATAAACTTATGAAAATTATAATAACAATGATTATATACTAAGCGATAGAAAATAACAATCATTAAAAAAACTAACTAAATTTAAAACTGAAAAGTCCTATTATTTGCATCAGCCGCTGATAATCTACTGTCGCCGTATCCTTTCATTCCTTAAATATTGTATAACTGTTTTAAAAGTATAAAACTTGAAAGCTAAAAACGATATTTTGTTAGTTTTGTTAGGATTTATTATTATACATATTTTGAATGGATGTAAAGTAGAGTGCGAAAAGGACCCCCGATTTTTCAAGTCCCCGCGGGCCTCAGACAAAAAGTATATGGCTTTATCGGACTCAGGCCTTAAGTTAAGAAAATTATATCGGGCGGGGTTTTTATTTAAAAATTTTGCGGGCCCGATTTAGAAGACAATTTAAAATATTTTGGTATATTATTGATGTGGGCGTGTCTCACAGTTCATGCAAAACACACTAATATTGAGTTATAGTTAATAGCCATCACTTGAATATTAAGTCATAGTGACTAACATTGCTTTATATGTGATTTTAATGTAAAACACGTTGTTTTAGAGTTAGTTATTGTCGACAGCATGTATATAACAGTCGCTTATGCTTTGATTAGATTACTGTAATATCTAACGTTAATAACATTATATTTGAGTCGCGACTATAATCGTTTAATTGTAAATTTAATATAGATTTATGTTTATAAAGTGATCACAATTTATGTTAAATAAAGAGAATATGTGTCAGACATCGGTAATTGGCATATATCGGTGTTTGGCACATATCAATGTTAAAAGTTTTACCAAAAAAATTCCAGATATGATGCTAAATTACTTAACTAATTATAAAATTTCTTTACAAATTATGAATTTTTAAAACATTTTAAATATGAATTTTTATTGTCATAACAATTTTTCCAACAATGAAATTTTATAATAATAATTTTTTCAACAATGATTTTTTTTCCAAAAAATAAACCTATCTTCATAAAATCCCTTTTTAATATAAAGAAAAAATCCCTTAATAAATAAAAATATGGTGTACATACAGACATACAGACGGACCTGTGAGTTAAAAAGAATTTAACTTACATAATAGTAACAGATGTTTTCATTCGTTACTTAATTATCAAAAGTTATATATGAAAAAACTAATTTGTATCCAGACATTAACATTTTATTACGACGTCCATTATATTCTACATTATATTCTACATTATGTTCTAATATTAATTTATTTTCATACGCATTCCATTCAGTGACGTTGTATTTTATGATATATTCATATTCATTCACTAAAATACAATATTGTAATTTTAAAGTTCTTCTATTCTGTGTATATATGCGAAGTCTAAATTCGTTTTATTTGATATTTTCATTTGATTACATATAAGCGACTCATAAATTCATTCAATTAATGATGAAATATCTAATAGTGATTAAAAATATTAGAAATTTCAAGTCCACTAACGTTCCACTAACGGGAAAAAGTAAAAAATATATCCCATTAACGTTCCACTAACGGTAATTTTTTCAAATTCCACTAACGTCAATAAAATTTTCAATCACTAATATCTATCATATTATACATGAAAAATTAAAGACAATAAGTATTTTATATGATTAAATCATTACAAAAAAGTAAAACTAAGCTCCAATTCATTTTGAAATAATTACACAAATATTATTTAATCAATTTTTGTGTTAATACTTGAAATTTAAATATGATCTTTTAAAAAGTTATAATGAAACTTGTGAGTGACAACAATCAATACTATTCTCACAAATTCACACCAAATCAAGCACAACCATAAATTAAACAATAAGTCGTAATAGCCTGAGGTTAGGTTCAAACTCCATTGGCTTTGAGGCTCTAAACGTCCAGTGGTCACTAGAATGTGGCCTCGCTTTACAAAGCTTTTCTTTTTTGGAATATATAGATACGTGTTTAGGAAAGCTAATGCTTCGGAACTCGTAATTGTTATGTTAGTGAACTAAATTAAATGATGAAAGATTTATTTTCTTTAACATATTTATTTATTTGCTTTGAATTAGTTTTTAATATTAGAAAATATATAATTGGTTATCATTTATAAAATTTGGATAAAATATATTTAGTAAATATTAATATTAAAATTTTTTTGGTGATAATATTAATCCGTTACTGTTTGAGTCAATGGTTCGCTCGCATATGTTAATGACTAAAATAATTAATAATAAAGATTAATATATCTTTTAAATTAAGTATGTTTTGTTGAAAATTACCACATTTCTATCAGTGTATACCAAATAAAATATTAATGACAGCAGAATAACAAATATAATGATTGCAATCACAACTAATATAAAATAAATCGTAATCTTTATTCCAATATTTGGTTTTTTCAAACCCGGTTTTGTACTCAAAACTGTTGTGTCAAATGTTTCTGTAAATAAGAAAAATATTGTTTTGTTAAATTAATTAAAAATAAATTTGAATATAATCTCTGAGCTCATTATAAATTAAATTATTCATACCACTAACTGTTAAAACGGTCGTAGTATTCGTTGACATGAATATTGTCATACTATTGGTTGGAATGTATATTGTCGTTGTATTGATTGGTATGGATCTCGTTGTTATTTTGGTTGTTTGAATTAAATGATCACAATCTAAATAAGTTTTCATATTTTCAAATGAACTGCACTAAAATAGAAATTGAGATTTATTTAAAAGTAACAGACATTTTATGAATAACAATACCATAACACTTAATTCCTTTTCAAAAGTAATGCAATACTTGTTTACTCCATTATGATATACCAATACTATAACTGATGGTTCGCTATATTCTTCAGTAGGCATTACTCCAGTGATCTCTAATGAAGCATTGATTTGTGTTAGAAATCGTGGAATATATTCGAATATAGTTGGATCTGAATAATTCACTTCATAACACAAGTTTTTATTTCTATTCCAGTAAAGTATTTTTCTTCTTAGTTCTGCTTTCTTTTCAAAAAAACCAATTATCAAATCATTACCTCTTCCTTTATAAATGTTATAATTGCTATATTTTAGTTTAGAGTAAGGTATCATTGAATTGATACTTAATGGACAATTATGACTAAGTTTTCTTTGAACATTGTTCGATTGTCTAACAATTGCACAGTTAAACGTGTTTTGATTTTTCTTGAAAAATTGTTTAAAGTGAGAATTAAAAATTATGTTTACCAAACAATTCAATTATGTAAAAAATATTTCAATGAATTTAACTCACATAATAGTAACAGATGTTTTCTTTCCTTACGGTATTTGCTAAAAAAGAAAAAACGAATTTGCATTCAGATGTTAACATTTGATTATAGTCTCCATTATTTTTCTCGACATTTAAATTCTTTTCATTGGTATTCCAATTTATGTCGTATTTTACTCTATATTCATAGTTATTCACTACAATATAATATTGTGATCTTAAAACTCCTTCAATTCTGAATATATATGCGAAGTCTATTTTGGATTTGTTTGTTATTTCCATTTGATAACACATATTCGACACATCATTGCATACAATTAATGATGAAATAGCTATTATATTATAAATAAAAAATTTAAAGATATTAAGTATTGTATGTCATATGAAAAAAACATTACATAAAAGTATAAGTAGACACCAATTCATTTTGAAAGTAATTCGTACAAAGAATGTTTGATCAATGTTTGTGTTAATACATAACATTTAAAATATGAACATTTAAAAAGATTATTAAAAAGCTCGTGATTGACAATAATATGTATTTATGCCGAAATTCATTTGATGTTAAAAATTCTTTATATTAATGAACAGTACTTAAAGTATCAAATCACTAATCAATACTATATACTATTCGTAGTATTGTTGCAATAATGGAATAAATGTGAAGCTTATTCACGCGCAACAGTAAATTAACAACAAATCGTTGTTGTGTTTTGTATTTAAACCAAAAAACTTTCGCTCATTTTTATTTAACTTAATTGAGTTAACTTAATAAATGTTATATCTATTGACAAGTAAGTTAACCAATAGGGTTGTGTGCAGTTAGTATAGGTCCAGGATGTTTTTTATTTCAATCTTGAAGGGTTTTCTCTGGTTACAAAAGTAGTAACTTAGGGTATTATTATAATTTGTTTCTAAATGTTAAAAGGTTTCCCAAAAATTCCAGATATGATGCTAAATTACTAAGGACAGGATTTTTCGGTCAGAAAAACTGTACGTTTCAGTCGGTTTTCGGTTGAAAAAAACTTAAAATACGGTCAGGTTTTCGGTTGAGATTTGTAAATATTATTTATACAAGAAATGAGTTAAATCTTATTATATTAAACATTTCAATGTTTGCATGAGTAAAATTGAGTCGGTTTGAAACTTAAAAAGCTTTTATAAATTGAAAATGAACGCTCAACTTCTACGGATACCATCCATTTTAAATTATGATTTTTATTTATGAATTGCACTTTTCAGCTATTCAGATATTAATTTAATCATTTTTTATGTTTAAATTAATAAAAACAATCAAATAAATAATAGTTTGAAGTAAACAAACACATTTGGCTTAACAAATATGTAAAACCATATGTGATTTATTAATTTCGGTTGAAAACTCTTATTTCGGTATTTTCGGTCAGAAACTTGAAAATCAGTTATTTCAGTTAAAAAATGTCTTAAAAGCTTTGTTTTTATGCCATATATGCAAATATGCTAATAATTTGAAGTTAAAACCTTCCTCGGTTAAAACCGAAATATCCTGTCTTTATAAATTACTTAAATAATTATAAAATTTATTTACAATTTATGAATTTTTAAAACGTATTAACTATGAATTTTTATAGCCATAACAATTTTTCCAACAATGAAATTTTATAATAATAATTTTTTCAACAATGATTTTTTCCAAAAAATAAACCTATCTTCATAAAATCCCTTTATTAATATTGTAATAAATAGATATATATTTATAGGTATGCTATATACTATATCCGATGCTAATTAATTATTGTCATACAAAATCAGCAAAAACAATGTCACAATGTCATTAAAATACTTTATGCATTACCAATTATTTTTCATGTACTTTATTAAAGCTAATATATATAACTATTATATATGAAAAGAGTTTCTTTTTTATGCTTACTGTTGTAAACATAATTTACAATGTAATAATATAAGCTTAAGTTTAAATAACTTTCAATTACTGAATAAAAAGTTAATTCAATTAAATTAAATAAAAGTTCTAATTATTACACTGGTCCCGAACCTGATTCCTCTCAAGTGGAGTCCGCGACATGATCTCTTTGTGTGTGGACAACATGAGATAAAGTTTTTGAACTTATAATTCAATATAGAAAAGTCTTATCGTAAATTGAAAAATTTTGGGTGTAGCTCATATAGCTTTCTGTTTGGAACTAAAATTAAATAGCAAAGTTGGCACAATTAAAATATGGACTTAAGACTTTATTTAAATTAATATTCGGTTACTTAAAATTTTGTCAAATTATTATTTAATAAAGTATTCTTGGAAACGATAATAAATTTATTAATCCGATTCGAAATAAGTTTGGAAGTATACGGTTAAGCATATTTTCAACAACAACTTCATGTGACCAGCATTTTCGAACTTTATACAAGTGACCACAAGCTATCTCATTAAATTGAAGACGTACAGCATTTCTTACGGAAACGTTGATAAAGAAAGTATACACCTTTATAAGCTCTCGAAATAATTACTTGCGTAAAATTTGGAATATAAGAAGCGGTCAGACAAGTATTAAGTCATCAAACAGTAAGAATTCTTTTAAATTCTATTACTAAAAACCCTTTCCCTTTCGGACTGTTGCACTGAAACCCATACCATTTAAAACTTATTGGTAATTATATTATACCAAATTAGTTGCATTATAACAATTAGATGTGTAATCAAGCAGTACAGAACGCAACAAAAATATAGGTCGCAGAGTAATAAAAGCGTTGCAATTAATGAATGTATTGCGCTCGTCCCGGAAAATTACTTATCAAATTACTATATAACAATACGTTAGTATATAAGTATTAGTTTAAATAAAGGCGTAGTAATAAATTACTTATTTATCCTTGAACTTGATTTTCATAATAACAAGTTTAATTTCATCAAAATTAGATATTATTTCAAAAGAAAATTATTAGTCAAATAGGGTCAACTATAAGAGAAGTAGTTTATGTAAAACATAATTGGATTAAATGAGATATAACATATATAATAATTTAGTTTAATTAGAAATTCATAGCATATATTATCGAAGCAATACTTTTTACTATTTTTAAGACATATTCTTCTAAGCTATTTTAAGAGTAATATTATTGCTCTCGTCCCGTATAATATATTAAGGTGTAACTATATTTTGAGTATAATAAAAAAACATGGTAAAAATAATTTTCATTACATTAATATGGCCCAATTTTTCGGGTGCTGTGGCGGACCCAGGCTTGAACCCTTTCAACCAGGTTTACCATGTCGTCTACAGACATGTTTTATTTGTGATTTGCCGCGAACACCGTGGCAGCTAACAAACGAATTTGATGAACCGATTTGTCGAGGGTACCTTAAAGTTTTAATTAATGAGATAAGAATCTATAAATTGCGAATAATACCTAGAAACACAGTCTATCCTATTAAACCCGAACGACTTCTATTATCTATCTTTCGACCAACGCGCCAACAACCAGACCCCGATCGAGTAAGCGATGAAAGGCAATCAGGCGGAATTCCGAGCATACAAGAAAACCGACAATTGCCTAAGCGTATTAGAGTGCTCTTGAAAAGTGGCACACATACCACTACAGCTACAGTCACCGCTCTAAATTCAAAAGAAATAACTTCCCACACAAATTCCGATAGTAAACAAAATCAGAAATAACAAAGTTATTAGCAATAATATTGAAAACAATACAGTAGTAGTTTTAAACATTCATGAGATAACACGACATGCATTGGGGTCCATCCCCCTAATCAATATCGTGTGGGTTCAGCCCTACACTATAATGTGGGTCCATCCCCACATTTGCATATACAACAAACGAATTATACTACTACTACTAATACTACTACTACTACTACTACTACTACTACTACTACTACTACAACTATAGCTTTGAAAAACCTAAAGTACAAATTTATTGTTATGGATGAGAACACTGAACAACAGTTAACACTTATCGATAACGCCATCAAGTCTTCAAATATAAGCCATCAAACAAAGAATATTATTAGAACAGTTATTACTCAAAAAGTTGAAACAGTGCAACACCAAACCAAACTATTAATACTTTACAACAACATCAAACAACCATTGAAAACAGTGAACAGCAAGCGAGAGCCGAACTATTGGACGCCAAAACAGAACTGAATCTAAAGATTGGAACAATTAAGGAATTATCTGACGAATTAGCAAATATGGACATGAGTACATTGACCCAAAAGCAAATATCAGACTTGGCAACGAAATTATGGGGTCGTATACCGAGTGTGGACAAATACAAACAATTTAGCGGTAAACCACGTGACGCTATTGAATTATTAGAAGATTTCGAATACAAAGCGGAATCAAATAATTGGGATGACAATCAGAAAACTAAACAACTCGGAACATGTTTAAGCAATGTTGGTCGTGATTGGTTTGGTCCTGAAATCGCTGATTCTAAGAAAGATTGGGCCTCAGTAAAAGCAGATTTCTTACGTCAGTTTTTACCTGTTAACTTAGGTCAATTTTTAAGGACCGAATTTAGAAAGCGAAAACAAAATTTATATGAACCGAGCGCAAATAATATATGCGCAATACTACAAAAAAGTAATTTAAATTTGCCAGAAAAGGAGGTGATCGAACAAATTCTAGCCAAAATGTTACTACATGTGGCTCAACAAATAATACCGTTTAATCCACAAACGTTTAATGATTTACAGCGGATGGCGAACTTAGTGGAAAAAAGTTTGAAATCCACACAAGATACCGATAACGAAGCAGTCATAAGTCTCGCCACTGCTTTATCAAATCTAAACATTAGTCAACCATCAACATCGCAATCAACTCCAAACAAACCCGTTACTACCCGAACAGTAACTGGAAGACCAAAGTGTTGGTCTTGTGGTAAAGTTGGTCACGTTCAAGCCAACTGTCGATCATCGAACTTCAGAGGTAGAACATTTAATAATTTCAGAGGGAATTCTAGAAGGCGTGGTTCATACAGAGGTTTTAACGGTAATGGATTTCGAAATTTTAATAATTTCAATAGAAGGCTTTCAAAATAATAGAAGGCCTAACAATTTCCAAAGACAAAAGCCAACCGTTAATATGGCCCAAAATCCAGAACAAAATTCTGAACAATAAGTGAATATGCTTATGGTTTAAATGAGCCAATCATTTAACGGCTTTACAATCCAGTCAAAAATTATTAACGTGTTTGCCAACTCACTAGTTAACAGCGGCGCTTCAGTTTCATTTATAAGCTCATCTCGTGTATTTAAAACAAATGTTGAATCGGATAGAGCTGTGAGACGTAAGAACATCTTGGTTGCGGACGATTCTGCTCATTGCATTTCGATCACATTATGGAATAACATCTGTGAAA
>JAQGAW010004767.1:0-10489 GCA_034698025.1 Phthiracarus crinitus | reverse complement strand
TTAAACCGCTTAATCAGTTACTTAAAGTATTGATATTCGATCTTAAGTAGCGGACTGAATCCAGGATCGCTACAATATTTATTATATAAATAATAAATCACGAAAACTTATCAATTTACGAATTTAAAGAATTTGTTTCATAAAAGATAAAAATAAAATTTAGTTGAGTGACAATATAATAGACAAATAGATGAAAATAATAATATTGAATGCTGTAAATTTTTACTACATTACTGCTAGCCATTGACACATTTATTACCTGATAAGGTTGGAATGGGTTTTAAATTTGGCAAAGAAAGCAGTATCGGGCCCGGCATAACGACAAACTATAGGAATTCATTCTGCTAAGGGATTGATTTAAACAAATTAATTTAAATTTAGAGCTTTATTTTGAATTATTTAAATTAAAAGTTTTTATCGAAACTTTGAGTCAAAAAAGAGCTTGATTTTTCTGTTGGAAACTATTCATTATTAAATATTATCGCTTTTTGAAGTAACTTAGTATTAATTTGTCTATTTAAGGCTTACACAAACAATATCCTTATAAGTTCACTATCAATTATTATTAGTCCATAGTCTATATCAGTTCTCTATCAGATCTCGATCAGACAATTAGCAATAAACACGTGAACATCACTTAGTATTATTAATATATTCAATGTATTACATAACTTTAATTTAGTATTAATTAATTTCTTTGTTATTGTGTTAATTTTAATACGGTTTTACCGATATTATCCACTCAGCTGTACTTATTCCAGTATCGCTAAAATAATATCAATAATTGAGATTTTTTCAAAATAAGACATTTATTACTAATTTTATTTGAATTTTTTTTGACTTAATTAATTGTAAAATATCATCTTATTTTATGAAATAAAAGAATTGATTTTATAAAATAAAATAAATGCTACAATATTATTAATAAATAAATGCTATTATTTTGAGTGATATTGTCTTTTAAACCGCGTCCGATATATTTTGCCGGTTTTATCTAAATACTTTCGGACTAGACTTTATAAACAAGAAAATCTTTGCTGAAGAAGTTATAAAATATTCTAAAGCATGCTTAAAACTATGATTTAAATTTTCAGAGCAATCTGCCTCTGATTGATTCTTCCAACAAAATATCTTCGATCATGTTGTGCTCGGGATTAAAAATTTTAGCAATTTAAAAGTTTAGTGGAATCAAATGAGTTAATAAAATAATCAAATTAAAGTGAGTTCAGTATAATTTTATTAAAGTTAATTTAATTCTAATGCAAAAAATAAAAATTAAGATAATTGATAATTGATTGCAGTTTATGAGAAATATTCGAGATATTAAACTTTGCGATAACTTCACAAGTTATTGTAATAATTGAGCAAATAATTCCAATTAACCATAAATAATAAACTCCTTTTAAACGATTCATATCGAGTTCAATATACGAATAATTATCCATCCATTTATTATTCCGTTCATCAATTGGACCGCGAGTTCCAGTCTTTATCACCCAATGATTATAAATAGCACTTTCCAAAAGTCGTGTAATTCTATAAAACAAGTTTATAATATTAAACTTATAAATAAGCATTAAATAAAATTGGAAAATTAAAATATTTACATATTATTGAATTCTGGAATTAAAAATTTGCAATGAATAGACACCGAAATGCCATAAAAAGAGTTCATTATTCCATCAGATGACAAATATAATTGTTCATTCAATGATTTCATCCAGTCTTCACTGCTATGTAATAATATAGAGAAATATATTATTTTTTGTATTATTAATACATAATTTCCAGTTTTTATTTTGTTGACAATAGATTGTGTTAATCTTGGATTTGGATTTATTAATATCAAACGTCTACTGAAATCTTCCATTATATTATTGTACTTATATTTATTGATGTACTCTTCAAAAACAGATCGTTTATATGTGTATAAACTAATATGCTGTTTATGATAAAGTTGTTCAAATGTGTCAATTATATCGTACGATGTTTTCATTAAAAAATTCAACAAAACCACAGAAAATCCAAATATTAATACAGTGCACGATAACAACCAAACAACAAAAATAATTCTCTTTGGAAAATGTTTTCTCAACTTATAAAACAGAACTGATCTATAATTGCCGAAAACTATAAAATCCAAACTAGAATTTCCATCAGTAAAAATAAATTCAGTCATTGAGATTAATAATAGCAAAAAAGCAATTAATAACCAAATACTTAAATCAAAACTGAGAAAATAAGTAAAAATTGGTATTATTTGTGGTTTCGCTGATGAAAGTATATGTATTCCGTTGTTCTGGTCTATAACACGAGTCAATCGAGTAATTGTTGTGTATTGTGATGCCAACCCATACGGACACAGATGAACATCGAATAGTTTGTAATTTTCTAACTTCAATACATCGTTGTATGAAATATTCTTCTTATTTAATACCAAAATACTTTAACGAAATATTTTTTTCAGAGTACGGTATATTTTAAATAATTATAGTATGTTTTTAAACAAAGTTTGATTATAAACATGAATATTATATTTTCATACCTGTATCCGTATTTTATAGATAATTCAACGGTTAGTTTTATCAATAGCCCGCAAATTTTTTTATTCCAATTTATAAGAAATGGAGACAAATAATATGTTAAAGCTATTATATATTTAGTTGTATTTTTATTTAGTTGATTTATAACGACTTTATTTTCTATTAAATCGTAGCAAAAGAATTTATCCATATCATCCAAAGATAAATGATTAGAAAACAATTTATCTAATAAGTAAAATCTTATTCAAATATGCTAGTGATGAGAATCAGCTCGAAAACCTGAGCTGTAGCTGAGCTGCGAGCTGAGCTGATTTATTAATAAATTTTTAGAGCTGAGCTGATTTAGTATGATCTGAGCTGGACTATGTCAGAGCGGGGCTGAGATGATGAGCTGGTATTAACCATTTTGTATAAGGTTTGTTTGAAATTTTTAAATTTTACTAACTTATTATTTTTTTCTAAACATTATAATAATATTATAATGCCTAATGTATTTGTTCAATCTTTTTTTGAATTTTGAGTCATATTCAAAAGGAAACAGAAAAATACTTTAAAAAAGCACAAAAGTAAGCTCAAACAGCTCGATATACCGACTATGAGCTGAAAGCTGAGCTTGAGCTGATCCTTGGTGAGCTGAGCTGATTTTCGCCGCTATAAAACTACAAAACAAGAGCTGAATTTTAGTTCGAGCTGCAGCTATCTCAGCTCCATCAGCTCCAGTTCTCATCACTATAATATGCTTAGAAAAATAATTTTGACAATTTTCTTGCTTTATATCATGAAAAAACAAAAAAATATTTAATTATTGACGACTTATGAAACCTTTTTTTCATTTCTCATACCTCTCGGATCAAAAGCTTCAAATGGATTACAACAAGAATTGGATAAACAATACTTTACAGCGTAGTATTTTAATCACTTAAATTTTAACGTGACTTGAGAATAGGGTTAGAATAGTATATGACTAACATAATGTTAATATCACTTAAATTTCAAAACGGAACTAAAACTTGAGGTGTTAGTGATTAAAATACTATGCTGTAAAGCATTGCTTATCCAATCTTTGGTGAATGCTATTTGCCTTATTTGAAGCTTTTGATAAGAACGGTATTGTTAGTAATATTGCTAAGATTACCAGTATTATCCGAAATGCCAAGCTTTGTACATCGAGAATGTTTTATCAAATGTTATGAATTAAATAATATACTTACACAATGATGTGCATTCTTATTTCAAATAAGTTATAAATATTAGCTTATATTTTATTGATTGTGAGACTTTTATTATGTAACTTTGAAGAGAATTTTGTGTCAAAACCTTAATATTTAAGCAGAGATAAAATTTATGATTGCACTTTCATTAATTAGAAATATTGTTAAAATAATATATTACTAGTTATATGGCGAAATTATACGCACCTTTACATTAAAATTAATATTCTATAGTGGTATAGCGCCAGAGTGTTCAAACTCTATCATTTTAACCGAATTTATATTTTCGTCAAAATTTATAAAAAAATGTATTTAAAGTGAATTTCTTTTTGGTTTATTCTTTTTTTATAAATTCTTAAAATATTAAATTTTGAAAATTGTTTCAACAGAATGCAAAAATATAGTCATTATATCAGTTAGATTTATCTTATTTCAGAAACATTTATAAATCCCTTACAATATTAGACACACATAGCGCCGCCTATAAAATAATTAAAAAAGAAAATAATTCGATGTCAAATGTTTTTTGGTATTGCTTTCTATTTGTATTGATAATGAATTATATACAAATCGTTTAATTAAATGCTGAGAATTATGCCTTTATATAATATACTTTTATAATCATTATATAAATCTCATATATTTTTTGTTTGTCTGTCAGTATGTCTTTATAGGAATCTCCCTTGAAAACTCAAATCCATACACAGTTATAAGTTGTGGGACTTTTATGTTGATTGATGATTTTAAATTTTTAATTTAAATGGTAACAATCATATTATTGTTCAGTTGATAGGGATTTTGGTTGGAAAAATTTTAGAATTTGAAAAAAAACACATTTACCATTAAACTTAACTTAAATATTATAAGTTAAATAAATGCGGCACTCGATATGTGGATTGGAACTAAGATAAAATTCATTAATCATTTTATCGAAACAAATGATGGGGTCAAGCGAAAATGGGAGGGTTCTGGTGAAGACGGATTAGGTCTGGTGGGGTTTGTTAGGGTCGTTGGGGTCTAGTGAAAGGGTAGAATTTGTTATGGTATGGTGGGATCATTTAGGTTTCATTCGGATTGATTAAGATCCATTGGGTTAATATCCATAATGTTTTTTGGGTTAGAAATGTAAGAAGGTGTTTTATCTTCTTATTCGGTTTTTAAATGAAAAATATTTTTGTTTTTTTTTTGAATCTATTACAAATTTTTCCCTCCGAGGGAGGACTTAAACTTTTGTTATATATATTTCACACTCATATTGTATCGAATGCAAAATACAACATTTTATTATAGAAATTATTAAAAATATGTTCATAAATCGTTTCGATAAAATAAATAATTATTTAGTTTTCTTGACGTAGATTTTATAAAGATAGTTTCATATTTAGTTTATTAAATTAATCTTTTGAAAAATAAACTTTAAAATTCAAATTTTATTAAGAAATAAAAACTTAAAACATTATCGTAAACTTTTTGAGTGAAGCTTTTGGAGCTCTAATTTAGTAAAAATTAGAAATTTTTATAATAATATCTAATAAATTTGAAATTTCATCACCAGATAAAATTTATATACAATTAATTTGTTTTGTCCAAATAAAAAAATTCATATTTCATGATCAAATTACATATTTTATAAAAATTTAAAAACAATTGTTTTAAACAGTTTTACTTGTGATTTACTAACTCTAGAAGATACTAATGAAGAATAAATTAAATATATATATATTATATATATTATTTTAAAAAATGATGAATGAATGAAAAAATTAATAACTTTCTTTAAAAATCTTTTGCCGCGCGAGCCATAGAAAATGATTTAACTTAAATATTTTTATGACACTCAGATCACACATATATGCATTCATTATTCATTGTTTAAACTCATTGTCATCAAATTTTGTCACTCGTAAGGATTTTCTAAATTTTTCACAAACATACTTTCTCGATCTACATCTGAAATCCAGACATAGACCGGATAACTTTGATTATTTCAAAAGTATTTACATGTTATCCTGCTTTGCGCTTTTTATTAATTAATTTTCAATGTTGAATTATATTTAAAAATTGTTTTTAAAGAGTTGAAAAAACAAAATAAGTTAATGCAGAAATAATTTATTAAATAAAAAGACAAAAACATAAAATTTATACGTTATAATAAGATTATGAACCATTCCTTTCAAAATTATATTTTATTTGATAATTTTATGGGGGATAATACCCATACAACGCTTGGGATTGGGACAGATCAATGAGTACTTTCGAAAGACATTGCAAAACAGTTATCTTACTATAAAATACATATCTATAGCCTGTGATTTAAACCAGAAAAATAAATCGTAAAGTATTCTAGGTCTACCATTGTTTCTATCTAATATTTTATAAATAACTATAAAATCATTTTATACCACGTTATTTCAAAAAATAATATTCCATTTAACATTTAGTTACTAATAAAATAAGTTTTTATGACCTTAAGGAAAATATCATATTGAACGAAACAATGGCTAATATTAGATTATTTTATAGTATTTTTAATAATGACACAGCTTTTTAAATATTAATGTTAATGTATTTGTATTTTATGATCAACTGTTATTGACCTTTACAATACATAGCATATATTTTATAAAATAGACATAGTTTATAATAGAAAAGTTTCCATATTTTAGAATCAAGTCTTAATTTTACAATAAAGCATAATAGTTATCATAGAATTATGGAAAAATTCTTTTGCTATGATTTAATTGAAAATAATGTGGTTTTAAATAATCATACAATTAATAATAACACAACTAAAGTAATACGAATTTTACCATATTATTTGGTACCATATCTTTTAAAATCGAATAAAAAAATTTGCGGATTATTAATAAAACTAACCGTTGAAATATCTATAAAGTATGGTTATAGGTATGAACATTTTATATTCATTTGTACAAATCTAATAACAATTAATTTATTCTATTAAAGCATAACAGTTTTTTAAAAAAAATTGAAGAACACGAGGATGCGTTTAAATTAGAAAACAAAAATGTGTTCGATGTCCTTCTCTGTCCGTATGAGTTAAATTCGCGATACACAACAAAAGGCAGAGCGACGCGTGTATTAGAACATGAAAGTAGTATTCATATACTGTCATCAACACAACCACCAATAAATCAAACTTTTTCTTATTTTCTCAGTTTTGATTTAAGTATATGGTTATTACTAGCTATAGTTTTGCTATTAATTTCTTTAATTGAAAGTTTTTTTGGCGAAAGTCAACTAAAAAAGAAATTTTCAACAATTTTATGGAGTTATAGTTCGGTAGTATTTTCCGATTCATTATCGCCTTTTCAATACCGAAATGCTATAAAATCTCTTCCTAATAGAATAACTTTATCGGTTTGGTTGTTGTCGTGCACTGTTTTATTATCTGGATTTTCAGGAGTTTTATTAAATTTCTTTATGAAATCCACAACAAATAATATCGACACGTTTGAACAACTTTATCATAGAACACATATAAGTCTTTTCACGTAAAAAACTTCAATTTTTAAAAAATACTTTTATAAACAAACTAATGTTATGGCAAATGATTTCAGTAGACGTTTAATATTAATAAATCCAAAACCAAAGATAACAAAATTTGTTGTCAATAAAATCAAAACTGGAAATTATGTATTAATGATACATAAGACTATATATTTCGGAGTATTTTTATATAGCAGTGAACAATGGATGAAAGCATTATATGAAGAATTATATTTATCATCTGAAGGAATAATGAATTCTTTTTATGGCATTTCCGTGTCATATTACAGCAAATATTTAATATCTGAATTCGATAATATATAAAACCTATTCGTTTAGTTATCAATTTAATATTAGAATTTATTTTAGAATTATAAATCTTTGTATTTATAGCATAGTTTAATGTTACAAGTATTTGTTATAGTCATAGAAAGTCAAAGAATTTTATTATTCTCAAAGAGTTATTCTATGAGTAAAAATTGCTAATTTTTAAATATTTTCCATAGAATTTCAACTAATTTCCATTAGTTTCAAAGAATTTTGCTATTATTATTTTATTTATAATTATATTATTATCATTATCATTTTATATATAAATTTCACCAAAATCTATTTTAGAGTTGATAATTTTTCTATGAATTGAATAAAACATTTAGGGTTATTCAGTTTTTTTTTCAGTTTTTCTGTTCCAAGAATCATCAAAGATTTTTGCAAAAACCTTAAATTCTAAAAGATTTCTCAAAGAATTTTCTTATTATACATAAAGAATATTTCAAAATTAATCAAAGATTTTTAAAACAATTTAAGTCAATTTTTTCAAAGAAAATTTTACCCCTTGGTTATAGAATTACTCGACAGTCGGAAAGTGGTATATATATTCATTGGGTGAGAAAGACTGGAACTCACGGTCAAACGGATGAAAGAAATAAAAAATGAATGGATTATTATTCTTATATTGAACTCAATATGAATCGTTTAAAAGGTGTTTATTATTTATGGTTAATTGGAATTATTTGTTCGTTTATTATAATAATGTTTGAAGCTATCGCAACAATTAAATTCGGATATATCTTAAACAAATTATATTCCTCTATTAATTTTCTTAATTATAAATATTTATTTAAAATAATTTAAGAATTTCATTAACTTTTAATTGGATATTAAACTTTTAAAATAATATAATTTTAATTTATTTATTTGTTTATGTACTTTATCAGACTAGTAATAGCCAGCTGATGAAGAATGCCCACAATAACAACGAAATGCCTCTTAATATCGATATATAAAACAATAACTAAGCATTAATTTATTAGATTTTAACGACAATTTTTGATTTATTAAAAATTAGAAAAATTAATAGAATAGAATAGCGATATAACAGTTTTCATTAAAAATAGCAAAAAATACCATTTTTAAATCGAGTTAAAACGACTAGACATTAAGTGATTCGAATTTATATTTCAAAGGCATCCTTCTAACTGGTGAAATAAAAATGTAACAAATGCTATCTTTTTGGATATCTAATAATCATTTTATTTTTTTTGTTGTTTTTAAGTTTATGTGTGTTGTATTCAAATGTAGAAGTTTTTTTAGAAGACAATATCTTTTTCCATATAACAGAAAATAACGTTAAGTTGTACTTTTAATATTAGCAAAACTTTTTAAATATTAATACTGATGTAATTTTGTACACAAGAGAAACCTGCGGTAACCTGCGGTGATTGCTATTCACATATAATACGTAAATCACAGTAATCTACTATTATAATACTCTATAAGAGTTTCATTAAGTGTTGTCAACTGTAACGTTTATCCAAAAGCAAAGCATATATGTACATGTAATTCATTTCGAACACACACATACAACTTTCGTTAGCGTATTTTAATAGTAAATACAGTATATTGAAAACGCAATCTTTACGCACGCATGCGCTTTTAAGCTTAAAATCTTACGTTGCGTTATTTTAACAGAACTTACTTTACTTATAACTGTAGATAAACTCTATAATTCTTGACATATACATTAATACAACAAACTTGCTTATAAAGAAAAAGTTTGTAATCGATAAAACCTAGCGTTATTTATATTATTCATCAAATATATGATATTTCGCTAAATTATGTTATATATGTTATGATCGATATAATGTTATTTAATTATTAATGCGAGCAATAAAATTATTTACAGATATTTAAATTTATTATTTAATAATAGAATTGTAAACTTAATTGGGAGCATATCTGAATAACTATTTTTATTTTATTAATATGTTTAATAATTAAATTGCAGAATTAAATTTGCTTATATTAGTGATGTTTAGAAAAATTTAATTTCCGTTTAAGCACTTCTTAAAAACATATTTCTAACAAAAATAATTGTAATTATAGTATATAAAACTAGCGCTATTCAGATAATAACTACAGTAAAATAGCATTAGAAATAGTCAGATCGGATTTAAACAATTGAACAAAATTTAATTTTATAATTAAAACATAATGAAAGCCCAAACATTTCAAGATTTTAAGGGATGGCTAACACGAGGTGATTCTACATCTTTGTGTAACTTTATTCTATACTTTGTAAATCATATTAATGAAAACCGTTTGAAATAATGATATTACTGAAAATAAACTGTTACGGAACGCGTTCAAGTAGTTTAAGGAAGACTACCGGTTTTCAAAATTTTGTTCGAGTAGTTATCGGAACTGTTCGAGTACATTATGGAACCGCTGTAAAAGCTTATTATATATTCTTTAAATTAAAATGGTTTTTTTTAATTTTTTGACTAAATTTTTTAGAAATTAATGAAGAATATTCACAAACACTTCTAAAATAGGTTTTTACAATAGGTTTTTCGTTTTTTGGGTTATTAAATAAAAATATTTTAAATTAAATTTTTAAAAATTTTTAATTTTTATTTTATTAGTTCTTTTAAACTAAAGAAAGAAATTCTAAAAAATCAACAAAAAAGATGATCCCAGAATAAAAAACAGAATTTTTAAAATTCATGAAAATCATGTTTTCACTCAAGTTTTAAAACAGAGAAAAGCGTACTTTTTAAAAAAAATTTAATTAAAAAAATAAATTTATTTTTGTCACTTTTTTTTTAATTTTTAAAATTATTGACTAATTGTGAATATATATAGTAGTAGTATATGTCAGTTTGGATCCCCGAATTTAACATGTAAAATCGTTATCTTATGTTGCATCAGTATCTTATTATG
>JAQGAW010004766.1:0-10490 GCA_034698025.1 Phthiracarus crinitus | reverse complement strand
CGAACCCGGCCCGACCCGACATATTTGTCGGGTACCCGACCCGAGCCCGACATTTCGGGTACCCGTTTACTAGTCTATTCGGCATACTAACTAATTTATACATAATATTATAATATTACGCTTTACGATTTTGAAATTATTACGTAATACAGCCTACAGGTTAGTCCGCCTATTTTCCGTTTAGGCTGTAGGCTTAGGCTCCTGAAAAAATGATAGGCTGTAGGCTTAGGCTTGAGCCTAAGACTCCGAAAAAATGTAGGCTTAGGCTGTAGGCTGAGCCTAAGCCTAAGGTTAGTCCGCCTAAAACTTTCATCTCTAGTTAAAAGTTATAAAGTTTTATTTTTGAATTCAAGTTTGAGAAATTTAATAATTCCTTTTATATTATTAATTTATCTTTAAAATAATTATCAATTTCCTATAAAATTTGTTTTGTGTTTATAACCTGCATACAAAAGTTATCGAAAATTTAACTAATTTTTTTGGTAACTCGGAAAAAACTAAAGTAGACTAAAAGGCTAAAATCCACACCATAATTGTCACCATAATTTGCTTATAAATACACCACAATCCCATACCATAATTCATGCCTTCAGACACCATAAAAATCCGATTCCAGATTATAAAAAATTTTACTAATTAATATGCATTAAATATTGTTGTAATGGAGCAAAATTAATAGAAACTTAATTAATTATTTTGTGATTAAAGCTATATTTGAAGGAAAGTTGGGTCGGGTCGGGCTTTGGAAATTTAAAATATTCGGGCTTTTGGCGGGCTTGGGCTGATTGTGTGGTCCTTAGATCGGGCCTTAAATTTTTTTAAGATTACAGTCTATTACACATCGAAGAAAATATATTCTATGACCATTCGGATGAAACCGAATTCTATTGTATTTATTAAAGGTATATTTAAAAAATAAAACTACACTAAATATTTTAAATTTTGAATACTTCTGCTTTATTTATAAATCAAATGTTAATTAATGGAACTTTACTTATCTAAATATATTTACTGAATTTATTGGATTGCAAAATACTCACTTAAACTTAACAAGTAATTTGTTGTACCTATTATTATTATCTCGAAGCTAAGAATTATATCATATAACAGTATTAAAAAAATTAAATAATTTATTTGTTGAGCTCTGGTAGTGTAGGGTGCGATCAAAGTATTTTACACACTTATAGACAACATTTTTGCTTAACTGTCGGTAGATCTCTGTGACAATCATATTTTAATTAATAAGATTTTTATATTATCACTTAATTTAATTCATTTAATGATTGTATAATTATAAAAAACTGGAAAAAATGAAAGAATGCGAAGTGTAAGCAATTAATTTTTTTTGTTGATTCTATTTTCATGAAAAACTTATTTGTTTGAACTTCACACGTCAGTGAGTTTATATATTTTTACATACAGTAGAATAAGATATTTCATTTTAGAAATCGTAAATCATATTTTAACAGCATATTAAAATTATAAAATAGCGTAAACAATGAAACAGTGAATTTAAAAATATTGTATATAGAATTAGAATTAAAGAATGTTTCCATTAAATTACATAATTATAATAATATATTTTTTTATTAAAATTAATTTTACTGAAAATAAACTTTGTTATCATTTAATTATACAGTATTTGTAAAACGAATATTAACAATATATTATCAATGAATTTTCATAAAAGTAATTCTATTAAATATATTCCAATCGATTAAATATTTCATTCCATTCCGTTCCATAAAAATTCCAGTAAACTCCAAGTTTGTAAAAATATTTATTGAGTCATTTTTTCCACATAAATGGAAACTGTTTTTGGTTTACGAGCGATGAATAAAATGCAAAATAACTGCAAAATTTGGCTAAGATTTTTATTGCGAGAATGAAACAAAAATTTGATGTTTTTTATTTTAAAAATGTCTCAGTTTCTGGTTATGAATGAGAGTCTAAATGAATGTTTGGTTCACTTAATCAGTTTGTTTCTTCCTTATTGTCATTGTTGTCATGGCTCTCGTCATTCGAATTCCTAGAAAGCGAGCATTTAATTATGTAGACATCTGATGGTATCCGCCTATGATTTGAGCTCTGATTCTTGCGATTTAAAGCGTCCGGACGAAACTCAGGGTGTCTTTTAGCGTGTTTTGTCAAGTGATCGCTTCGCATGAATCTCTTCTCGCAATACGGACAAACGAAATTCTTTTCGCCGGTATGTGTGCGATAGTGACGCGCTATAAAACATTTTCATAGAAAATTCATGATCAGTATCCGTAATATATATGTGTATGTGTATTATAAATGTGTAATGTATAACAGTTACCCAATTCGTCTGAACGCGCAAATCGTTTTCCACAATTATGCCAACTGCAAGCGAATGGTCGTTCACCTATATATTAATTGATAAACAAATAAATAGATCGTTCATACTTCGCAATAATGAATAAAAAACTAAGTCATAAATACATAAATATAAATTTCAAATCTCTTGTGATCAATAACATGACTCGAATTTAAACTCGGATTGCTTTGTTCAAACATATAAAGAGCTTAAAGTTTTATTTTTATATATCTATTGAAGGCTTAACCCTTTTTTCAATTTCTGAACAAATAGGTTATTATATAAATGATTGAACCTTTATATATAAAAAAATTGATTGAACCCCACAGTAATTATGATGCTATCAAAAAATGTTTTAAAAATTTATAATAACCTTTTTAAATCTCTGTTAGTTTTATATGCATCTCAAGCCCAAATTAAAATGTAATTTTCTTGATAATATTGAAAAATAATTTTTTAAATTAAAATAATCCAAAATTTGTTTACGACGAAACTATTCGTGACCGACTAGTAATAAAATGCCTAGAGATTTGTTTCAAAAAACATTGAATTGAAATTTTAAAAGTTGTTTCTAAGATGTTTCTATTTTCGGTGAGAGTCAGTCCACAACAAGTGATAATCGACAAACTAGTTTCGATATTAAGGAAGTCGTCCTCTCTCTCTCTCTCTCTCTCTCTCTCTCTCTCTCTCTCTCTCTCTCTCTCTCTCTTACTGTTGCTAACTGTACACATTATTTATTTTTCTAACTAGTGATATAAACTAATTTAAGAAGTCTTTAAATTATAGGGAAAATTTATCTTTACTGATACTAGTATTAACCTGTTTTTTATCGATATATTTATGTTAAATAAAAACTTTTTATTTAGCATTTAAGCACTATTTTCAGTTTTTTCTTAAAAGTATAATATAATTATACGGTATATTTTCCTACTGTAAAACTTAAGTTCGAAATAAAACCTTTGTGGTAAAAATATACATTTGAAAGTTCTTTCTGCAAAGAAAATGTTTTTCAAAACTTAATGCCTATATTTTTACAAAATTTTTGTGCGCTTCAGAAAATAATGGGATTTTTATTAAAAAATAGTTATAAAGGCATGACATCAGTTCGAGAGCTGTTTCATGACATCCACATAATTGCGATCATTTCACGTAAAAATGTATAATTTATTTATGCACAAATGCACAGAATAATAATGATGTGCATGTGATTTCTAAAGACACATGTCTCGAATCTAACATACAGTACAACTGCAATATGCGTACAAATAAACGTCAAAAGTTTTGTTTATTAAGTATCATAAAAATAACAAAATAATAATACATTGTATATCGAAAAATATTGGTTTTCCGTCAATTACTAAACATTGTGCAGATTATTGATTAATTAACATTTTTTCATGATTTATTATTTGAACATATAATACAAGTTTATAACAATAATTGCGGTTTAACTACAATACTGAGTAATATAACTGTATTAATAATTATGCCCTTTTTTGAAGGCAATTCAATCTCTCAGTTTTTTTTCACAATGCAACGAAATTAGTTCAACTCAAACAGTTATAACACAAACAAGAAGTAATAGATTAAAGGAGGCAATGTTGCAAATCGTAGTTTAAATGTTCCTTCATTTCGCTTTCCAACCAAGAAATAAAAAATAAAATAAGTTACGCAACAGAATACAAACTCCTTTAGGGGTGATAAGAGCGTCACACCCCTTCGTCTAACGATTCAAATTATAAAAATCAAGGATAATATACGAAACAAATTTCCAAACTCAATGCAAATATAATAAATAAGTTTAAAAATATACAGTACAAACCCTTTCCCTTCCCTTCCCCTCCCCTTCCCTTTAATCATTAAAAATACTTATAATTTTCTCGCTAAACTCGTTAGTTTACAGTAAAGGCAGAAACTATTTTAGAATAATAACGTTATTCAGGCTTTTTTTCGCTGATAAAAGTGTACGATCAAAACTAATTATATAATCAAAAATTTGATGCGCACTTAATTCGAAAGGACATCATACGAATCGAAAGATGGAAACTTTAAAAAAGCAAAAAAAAAGTGAAACAGAAAAAGCTGATAATGATTATAGAATAGAGAAAAGAGATGACCCTAATAGTTGTTTTGTTGTTTAAAGAGCCGTATTATATGATGATAAGAGTGGGGAAGCCATAGAAAATTGAATAAATTGCTTAGTAGGTCAAGCATAACCAGTGGCGATGCTTGAAGACAACCTCCTACGCCCAGAAACAGGGAAAACAAGGCAACGAACCAGAATGGGATAATTGTAAAAATGTACGAAAATGTACGACTCAAAGATATCACTAATGAACTCCAATGGCGCAGAATTGGGTCTCAAACACCAATCCAGGAATTGCGTGATCGCAAGCATTACTTTTCTTTTACGGTTTTTTCATAACTTCCAAACACTGGAGAGAAAATTTATTTAGAAATTATATTGCAAATAATAAAACGTGTTTCTGGAGTTTAACATATTTTTAAGTACTGCTTCAAAAACGTCTACTCGAATCGAAATGATAAAAAACAATTTTTATGAATGCAAGTTAAGTTAACAGACACAATAAGGGCAACACATCTAAAACATACAAATAAAATAACATTTTTGCATAACTAGTTTGTCTCTGAAAGACGACGAACAACAACAACGCAAACATCATTGAGAGCTAAAACTAAACTCTGGAAATACATTTGAGTTACAATTCGGTAACACATCCTTCACATCCTTGAGGAGATACAGCCTTTCAAAAAGAAAAGAAGTTTTCGTTACGACCATGAAAACTGAAATTTGATCGTTTTTGATGATTGATTTTCTAATTATATTTAAACAATGTTTCATTAAAAAACCCGCAAATCTCTTCTCTATCTTTTATAACAAATTAAAACTTCAAACGCAAACGTAATCATAAAAATTTTCGACACTAAAACTTACGATTAGTCAAAAATACAAAATTAAATAAATATATAAATATAAATAAAAAATGTAATTTAATTCGATATAAAAAACAAATATTAGTATTCATTTCATGGATATATTCGAGAGCATAATAATCGACAAAACAAAACCAATACAGTTATATAGTGATGAACGATATGTTTTAAAAAATAAATAACATGTGAAATAGATTGGCGACGTGTGCCACAAAATATATAACAATTCAGAATTAAAGTATTTTTCTGTACTACAATATGTTAGCTAACAATACTGCGTTAAACGATGAGAGAACAGGTAAAAAAACTGAATGAATAAAAGTTTGTTTGCCGGATATGATGAGCAGCTGCTGCGGCGGTCGTTCCCAGTTTTTATTTATACGCTTTCCGCATAAACATAAGCTCCAAAAACCGTATTATAATTTTACAATACAAAGTCTGCAGCATTTGTTGGAAAAGTCTGCAGCAGTGAAAAAAGTTCCCGTAAAGAGTAGGCAAAACAGCTGTTTGATAATTCTAACAGTGTTCCGGAGCTGAAGATAAGAGAGTTTGACTGTGATGGTAGGCGTTGGCAAAGCTTCAACCTTTTTCTATTGCAGATAACATATCAAGGATGCATTTATTGTTAACCACATTGCAAATTGCAAATTTCGAAAAGTACTCGAATTCTAATATCTCTAATACTTTTAATGCAATACAGCTTTTAAGTTTAATATTTTATAAGTTATAGCATTAAAGTGTGTAAATCATACACAAACACACACTTCACTAACGCAAGCATTTTAATACATTAAATGAGTGAATGATAAAAATAGTGGCGATAAAAAGCATATATGTTTTACAGAGTACATGATCGTCGTATTATTCTTCTCAAACATTACCATTAAAAAAATATAAATGATAGAAATTATAAGATAATAGGTTTTGGCCTGTTATGCGCTATGCTATGCCCTCTTAAATAAGCAATATATCCTTCAATTTAAAATTCTACATTACATTAAGAAAACTTTATTTTTTCTCAGGCTGTGGTGGTGTTTCGCAACTTTGATATACAGGAAGTGAGTGTGAATACTCGCATACGCACACAGCTTAAGAAAATTGAGAGCATTTTTCATGTGTTGGAGCGCTTTAAGTAGTTTTGTCATGTGTATCAACGCAGACAATAAAGTTTGAAATGTATGGGTAATATATTTGTCGAAACATACCAATAGATTAAAGTAAACAGTTAAGCATTTAAGCATTTAATGATTTCATACCCGTATGAGTCCTGAGGTGAGCCTTTAGGTGTGAACTCTTTCCGTAAACTTTGTCACAACCATTGAAACTACATTTGTGCATCTTTTTTAATAAAGCGTCGTCTGAAATGGCATGAGTATGAGTATCACTATTGTAATAAGTACTGACACCATACGATTTAATAATAGGTTCGCTACTATCTGTCATTGAGACCACTTTCTTTCGACGACCTCGTCCTTGGATTGTTTTACTATTACTATTATTAATACTATTGCAAGCTGTGGTACTATTGCTCCCATTTTCAAACCCAGATGAATACTTCTTCAGGTTTAGTTGCATTATTGGCGAACTATCGTGCACTAAATCGGAAATATTGGGCACAGGATCTTGTTTTATACGGTTTAAGTCGGTTAGTATGCGAGCGATCATAAACTGCGATTGAGATTGAGATTCGGCCATCGATTGCGATCCATTCGATGATAATGAGCTTGAATTGAGATTAAGTGGTAGTGTGAGTGGTAGTTGTAGTTGTAGTGGAAGAGGCAGTCCGAGTGCGAGTGGAAGCGATGCCGACACCGATGCCGATGGAGATGTGGACGGAGATCGAGATCCAGACGCAGATGCATGTCGTGTCACCGACGCTGTGTCCAAACAGTGACTGCGACGGCTAAGATCTACAGGTATGTCATCGGTGAACACACTAGTATTGCTACTGCTTTCAGTCGGACTTTCACAATGAGATCCAAGTGAGGAACAGATGCGTCGATCGCGCGATTGAGTGGAAGACCTGCTGTTAGACATGGCTATCAGACTGAGTGCCGCTAAGTTCATGTCGTAATCAATTTCGATCGTTTCGATCGTATCGCAACTCATATTCAATTCATAAAACCACTAGAAATCACTGCAAAAATTGATTAACTAATAAAATAGACGAATGATTGCAAACTAATAATAATAAGTGTTATTAGAGTTGATCGCTAACAACATTTCGCCACAACAGACACACCTATTGATTAGCAATTTTAGTGAAAACGAATCCAGAGATAACACGCAATTTGATGTATTTGTTGCGATCATAAGATATAAACTACAGTATACTATAAGTATATGTACTGAATGTGAGGACTAACTCACAAACTCGTAAGATTGCGTTAAAAGTATATGAATGCAAACCCAAACATATGCATCAGTAATAATATATCCAAACTTTAAATAGTTGTTATTATTTCGATCACAAACACTTTTTGTCGAAAAATATAAGTTGCTTCTGAAATAAACGTTGAAACTATTCGCTGTTTGATGTACAGTATGACCACATTTACATGACAACATACAACATTCACGCATTCAGATCACATTGAGATCGCAGATCAGAGCACATCACAGCACACTCACACACACCACACCAATATGTGCACACATAGAGCACTCGCAACGCAATAAAGTAATGTACTGTACAGACAAACCAAACAGTATCTAAAGCGCAACTTCAAAAACTAAGTAAGGCATGACGATATGACCTACCATTCTAATGAATAGGGGAAACGAAGATTGAAGTGAGAGAAAAAACGAAAACCGTATGAATACTATCATTGGGTTAGCCTAGCATTTGCATCATTATGACGTCATATTGGGTTCTGCTGTACTGTTACACACTTACAGTACATGTATTTGTGTGTTTGTACCGCAATGTTTCGCTTTGTTTTCTTGTTTTACGAGTACACGAGAGTTTGAGAACTCCTGAGAGAAAAAACTAATTTGAATAAACAATAAAAATCCAAACCAGCAAATCCTCAGAGTCTGCCATACATTAATGATGCAATTCTGTTGCTAACGTTATTCAATCTTCTATTCATTTAAGCTAATAATAAGTTTACTGCATTTACACCGAAAAAACATTTTAGACGTGTGTGTGATTCGTCCTACTTTAAGGTCAGATCGAAATCTCTTCGCAACATTGAGAGTAATATTTTAATAATAGCAGCGCAAGTCTGTGCACCAAAAAAATTTGATTAGCCATTCGATTAAAAGTTTAAGAAACTTCTAAAATTTAAAATTAATGATTATGTTTTCCAACTTAATAAGTAATTAGTGAACTAATTCTAATTAGTAATGTTTTTTATAAATAATTTTTGAATTTAATGCCACCTATTTTTATTGTTTTTATTTCCCTGTGGCAATGCTTGTTATATTGTTGCTGTTGTTTGTTGTTGGCATTGTTGTATTGTGATTCAAGTTTTTCTTATTTAGCTTCAATAGTAATTCCAATCTTTCTATTACAGTATACGTACGGTATTTTAAATATTGCGTATAATCCAAAAAATAGGCCTCTAGTAAAACCGAAAGCATGGAAGCCTTTAAGAAGCAAAATGATAACTTTAAAAATTGAACGGATTTATTTTATTCATACTGTAATCACTGCTACAATTGTTAAATTAAGAATTATTTTTTATATTATTAAATATCGAAAATTAAAAATTTTTGGGTAATTGAAAGTTCATTTTGCATAATATTAATTAACGTAAGTTATAAATATTAGCGCATTAAATGACATATATGACCCAAAATAAGTATTTATTTAATTATTTTTCTAATTAAAAAATTTGCAACCCTAATAACACCTCTTTTTCAGAAATAAAAAAAGCACAAACTAATTATAAAGAAATTTTAACAATAGAAGTTTGTCTTCAATAAAAAAAATTATGATTTCGAATGTTTTGGCAAAATTAAAGCTTTTGCGTAAAAATAGATTAAAATATTTTAACGCAGTATAATTAAAGTAATTCCAATTATAACGAAAAGTTGTCATTTTACCAAATTTAAAAGTTTTAAAGAAGTTTAATTTTATATAATTAAAACAAGATCGGGAAAGTCGTAATATCTGACTGCAATTTTAATTTAAGTTATTTTTTTACACTCCTATCGCTGACTAACTTTATTTTCGTATTGCTAGTCTAATACAAGTTACCCAGACTCGAAAGCTCTAGAGTGGGATCAGATCCAAAAAAATATCAAAATTTAAGGGGAGGTCAAAACTCATAGGATTTAAATAACAATTTTTTTGGCTTTCGGAAGCCTTCTCGTAAAACTTGAGAAATTTAAACGACAATTTTTACAATTCTCGATTTTTCATGGGGTGTCAACTTTTTCAGATTTCTAGGGGTCAACTTTGGGCAAACACCCCACTCTGGGTAACTATGGTTTAATATTTAAAATTAAAAATTTGTTTCAAACCACTATAATTTAATATTATGTAAGTTATAGATGTGTTTATTCAACATTCTATTTAACAAATTACAAACTTAGAATTTTTATTATTATAGTTTAAACCGAAAACAAACGATATCTAACATGTACCATCCAATTTCCATCGTTATATGTTTTATGTTATTTTCCTAAAAATATTTAAACAAAATCTAACCAAACCACTTTAAAAACAATAACGAGTTTTTAAAAATATTTTTAATAATTATTGTATTTAAAATAACCAAAACTTATATATTTTTTTCATAAAAATTCAAATATTTTTTAAAATTTGCTTTAATTTGTTTTATTTACGTAATCAAAAAAGTATTATCTTAGAAACTTTTAAAAATTCCATTTATAAAATTACTTATTATGTAAAATTAGCATAAATTAAATATTAATGGTTTATTTATTTAACAATGGTTTTGTTTAAAATGGTTTGTACTACCTATACATTTAAATTGCTAAAATTTTCAGGGTAGAACCAGACTAAAGACCGACAGTTTAAAGTTAGGCCCGGCCTGAGCCTGATTTTTCAAAAAGATAAAAGCCCGGTTCGATTAGTCTCGATTTACTAAAATAGGTAAAAATCTTGAAAATTATTACGAAATATGAACTTAAAATCGATGTATTATTAATAGGGACGCGAAAATCGTTAATTAACGATTTCTTAAAACCACTCAAAATCGATACAAATCACTATATATAGTTGGAA
>JAQGAW010004765.1:0-10492 GCA_034698025.1 Phthiracarus crinitus | reverse complement strand
AATTAAAATTTTCGAAAGAAGAAAAGTAAAAGAAAAGTAAAATTCAATATATTGTTGAAAGTAAAAGTAAAAGAAAATTAAAATTAATTTGGAAAGAAAAAGTAAAAGAAAAGTAAAATTAAAAATTGAAAGTTAAACAACACTAAACCAGAGCCTCTACTTTTTCGGAAATCCGACTTTATTATGGTTAATTAAAACTTTCGGAATTTAAAATATATTAGTTAATTAACTAATTACAAACAAATTTAAACCAATTTAAGTTTCCGAAAACTCCGAAATAAATTTTTTCAAAAAGATCCGAAATTTTCTGAATTTCTCCGAAATATAGACTATTGAAAAAGTGTCACATAAATTTGAATATTTTTTGGATGGGGGATTTAGATAGTTTTTAATCCTATTTTGGAAAATTTTTAAAATTTTTCTTATAAAAATTGTGTTTTAAGGCAAAAATTGGTGGCTAAATCGAATGAGTTAAACGCTTAAAAATTAAAAAGTGTTTCAAAAAGTAAATTTCTTTCTGTGAAAGTATGAAAAAAGATATTTTAAATTGAATTTTACTTAAAATATTCCGAAAATGTCCGAAAATGTCCAAAAACTTCCGAAAATAGAAAATTTTTTGTCAGAATATCAGACCTAAAATTTAAGGTTTTAGTTCCGAAAAAGTAGTGGCTCTGATTATAACTAAATATGCGTAAGGTTTGACTTTTATAGAACCAAACCAAACCATTTCATTAAAATATAAACGAAACCAAACCAATAACTCTACTATACAACCATTTCAAACCAAACCAAACCAATAAAGCAATAATAATGTAATTTTATAAATAAAATTTTTCAAAAGTTTGTACGATAACACTTATTATTACATAAATAAAACATTTTAAAATATATTTAGAAAAATATATGAATTTTTATGAAAAATATAAAACTTTTGGTTATTGTAAATTTAAAAATAATAATTTAAAATATTTAAAAACAAGATCTATATGGTCATAATATCTGACTTTGCAGTTTAATTTTGAGTTATTTTTAATGTCTTGCTCCACTTTGTTATTATTACCACTCTATTTCGTTAATATTTGAAGTTAAGCATTTGCTGCAGACGCCAATCTATTTCGGTATTATTTAGACTTTATCGGCAATTGTTGTTCTATTTCGGTATAATATTCTGTTACCATTAATGGCAGATGCCATAGAATTATTTTTTTTCAACATTGAATTTTTTTGTTTTTGCTTTTCAATTTATTCACCATTTAATTATTTTTAACAATCTTAGAGACTATTTATTAGAGATAAACATTTTAACGGTTAACTTTTAACAAAAAAGTTCACTCGGTTAAGTTAAAGGTTAAAAGGTAAACAATTCTGAGGAAGTTAAGTGAAAATTTTAAATATTTTTAACCGTTAAGGTTAAACTATTAACTAAAAGTTTACCGTTAACTTTTAACTCTTAAGCTTATATTTTAAACTATAAATATATGATTCCTTAATAAATATAAAGAATATGTAAAATATCTTAATAAATTGTTGTGACATACTTTATGTCGCATTGACTTATGTTTGAACGTATTGTTAATATACGTTAACAAATCAGTTATAACTAAAACGGCAATGCGTTAACATTAAATAACTCAAAATTACTTACCATTTTATATTAAAATAAGATATGTTTTTGTGAGCCATATTGGAATCAATTGATTTAAATATTTAACTGATAATTTAAACCAATTTAAACTCATTTCATATTATTTTTACTATTTATTAAGTATTGTTAATCGAATTACTATTATATTATGGATTAAATAGAATTAATATTTAATCGAATGAAACGAATAATTTGTTAAACAAATTGCCAATAAATAACAAAACTTTTGTCGCAAATCGGCGATCATTGCCAATGAATGCAATTATACTAATAATATTACTTTAATTAATCAGAAATGTAAACTCACATCACAATACTCTTATTTTCCGAGCCCGCATCACTTTCCCGCACTCTAATTAATTACCCGAATCAGCATCGATTTCCCGATAACACAAAAAATTGACACTAATTGTTGTTGAAATAACGCATGAAATTTGTATGCTTTAATTGGTTATGTACTGTAAACCAATAAACAAAATATTATTTTATGTATATAAGCATAGATCGCGATGTACTGTATTGATTAATGTAACATATATAATATAAAATATATATAAAATAGTGAATTTAATAACGCGATAGATTTAGAAAACACCGTTTGAAATATAAAACAACGCTATCTGTGAAAACATTGTTTTAATAAACACATTGAATGTTTTTACATAGTAAGAAACCCGTCAATTTATTAATGTTTGTTTGCTATATAATAGTTGTCTCCTTTCATCTAAAAATATTGGTTTATTTCATGCTTCAAATTTTAGCGTTAATAATGCAAATCAAACTGAATCAGCTACTAAATGAGTTAATGCTGAACGCATTCATAGCGATTATTATTTTTGATTATTAATTTTGAGTGCAAAAATTCTAGTTTACTGGTGTTGGGGAAGGGATTTGGGTTAGAGTGCGAAACTGGCTTCCGATTTTTTGGGCCGCCGACAGAAAGTGACAGGCTTTGTCGGGTTCGGGCCTTTAGTTGGAAAATTCGTTTCGGGCAGGATTTTCCTTTTAAATTTTAAAAAAGCTCGAAAAAAATTTAAATATAAAATTTATTGGAATAATATTTACAAAACAGTAAAATTTTTTTATAAATTATAATTTATCACATCATATTTAAATATATTGATGTGCCATAAAATATATTAGTATTAGTATTAGATATTAGTTTTTATTAATATGTTATTTATGTATTTAAAACTTACCAATACTTACCAAAAATCATATGACTGATTGAAAGCATCGCACTTTCAATGCGGTTTCAAATGCGTTCACATTAACTTAAAATTGTTGTTATTTTGTTTGCATTATTTCAATGCGTTTTCACTTTTGATATTAAATTGTATTAAATAGTATTCACTCATGAGTTATGGTTATTATTAAGTAATTGTAATTAAATGATTTAAGTGTGCATTGATTTGATTCATAACTCGACAATCGATTCGGTATTCATTTATTTTGTTATTCGTAACAGTCATTGCAAGTTCATGGGTGTCTATGATATCATATAATCATTCATTTTTACGGCTATTCATTCAAATTCGGTTACGATTGTACTCATTCGAAAAGTGGTCGTAAAAATATTAAATGCTAAAAATAATCATTATTTAAGCATTCATTGTTTTTTAAAAATTTTGATAGTATTTTTTATCATTTTTATAAGTTTAGTGTTCTGATATGAAATCGGGCAGGGTCGGACTTTTCCAATTTAAATTTGTCGGGCTTTTTTCGGGTTCGTGACTACGCCTATCGGGCCTACATAGGGCTCGAACCTTAAAATTTTCATGATTTCTCAGTCTAATTTGGGTCTCGAAAATAAAGCTATCAGTGAATACTTAAAAGTATTATGCAAAAGATTATATTACGTGTAGCTAAAAGAATGTAATATTATGCGTATATGATTTTATTATTGGGAGTAACAAGTGCTGCACACGCTCGGCGCTCAAGTTCCCGATTGGCAATAAAATGAAGCTCACCCCTCGAGCTCATGCTCTGGTAAAATAAAAACGCTCGCGATCGCTTGACATGATCAAGCGCTGAGCGCAAACCGTTCACTTAATTTATTTTGTAAATAAAATTTTTTTTACACTTAAATAAAAATGAGAATATTCATAAATATAAATTCAAACTTTAAATTTATTTTTGTTTTCTAAAATAAAATATTTTTTAAAAATAAAATTTTTAATTGAATTAACCCTATTTTTAAAAATTCCTTTGCTATTCAATTCTCGGTACGCTTGGTCGCGCTTTATTCTCTCTCAATCTCGGTAAAAATTTAACGCTCGCACTCAGCACAATTGATCAGCGCAATCAGTTCGAACGTTGTTCATTACTAGATATAACTATTCTATCGTTCAACACACTAAGTATGCAAGTGTTTGTTCGTTGTGGCTAGACATAAATGCGTGCTTGATAAATAAATGTAGACCCGGGAAATAAACGAGGGCACGGGAAATAATTGGGGGGACTGAAAATAAATGTGGGCACAAGAAATAATTGTGAGCGCAGGTCTCGAGTATTTGATGAACGACAACAACAGTGATTTGCGTTTACATATAGTTTACCTTTACCTGTTACGATCACCTTAACAATATTGTAAAAGAGTATAATTAGTCCATATTAATCTAATAAATTAGAGTTAAATTATCATTTATTAAATGTTTGAAAATTATTTAAACTTAAAAACAAATTATTTGCTGTTTTTAATGAATATTTTATATTAAATGGATTTTTAATGATTATTACTTTGAATTAAACGTTAATAACTAATTATATTATATACGATCGCATATATAAAACCAAAGATATATTGTTGAAGTTGGCAGACCTTAACAATACGCGAGTCACTGGTCGCTCGAGTATCGAAGACTGTCCATGGATTGTAGTGTAGCTTTGAGCATACGGTGATCACAGTGAACGTTAACTAAAGTGTATGCAAGAATAAACCAAATTACGGATTAATTTAACTTAACCGATTCACGACAAAGTCCTGTCTTTAGTAGCGGTCGGTAACCAATGTTGCAACCGAAATGAATGTAACAGACGTTATCTATTTTCTGTCGAAATGCCAACCAGATTACGGACTTTGATGTGTGTACGAATGCAAATCGAATCCCGATTACTATTTGTAATCGGATACAATTAAATAACAGACACCCGATTATAGTCGGATTGAACCAAAAACACAGATTATAACGCAATGACCGATTTTCAAGCAAATACTGAATGAGAGTTTGTATCAGATTGTAATCAATAAACTGATTAAATAAATAAACTGATTTAAATTAAATATCGACTGAATGTATATAATTAGTCGAACAAATAATTAAAATTAAATTAAATAAATTTATTAAATAAATAAGTGACACGTTTATAATGCATACAAATGTTTTTTATTTAAAATACGAGATCAATGAGATGCGACTTATTTTGTCGGCATTCATACATAGACTGTCGTATAAAACATTAGTTTTAATACGACATAAAAGTTTTCAAACTTTTAGTAATTGAAAAAATACAAAAAATAAGTTTTGATTAATAGTTTAAGTAATACTAGAGGCGAAGTAAGCGTAAATTACTAAACCGCGTGCTTCATTGTTTTATCCGTTTATTAATTTAGTTAAGATTTTTTGCACTAAATTTTGATTTTAATAAAAAAATTAGAATATTTTCATAAATCGATCGAAAAATGAAAAATTTTTGTTTAAATGTGAAAATAAATGAAACTGTAAATAATTTCCGCAATGATTTCAATAAAACTATAAAACTATCTTTATATCATACTAATTTTCCACCGTTTGTTAGTCATAATACGACACATATATGCGGTGTATATGTAAAACTTCTCATACTTTTGGCACAAAAATTTGGATATAAGTAAGTATTATTAAAACAGAAAATAATTATTTATATGTGATTTAAAATAAAGTTTAATATTTAATTACATTGAAATTTTAAAAGCATTTCTAGATTACCATATGGAGATTTAAATCTAAATTATGATTTATATTTAAATGGAGTACACTATAGTTTCTCTTCAAAAATATATTCATCATTTTCAGCACTAAATACCAAATTTCTAAATCATTTAATGCAAATTAATTATATTTATTCATACGTTAAACCGAATCAATATCTTATATTCACTTATTTCAAAAGTTTTGATTTTGTTATTTGGCTATTAATTATAATTTCGATTATTTTCATTTCATTAATCATCTCTATTTGGGAGAAAAGATTTTCTAAATTTCTCTTAAATATATGGCAATATAGTATTATACTTTTAGCGCAATCATTTCCATCACAAGAATATCAAACATCTGTTAAACGTTTGCCTAAAAGAATAATAATAGTTTGGTTATTATCATGCACTGTATTTTTGGCTGCATTTTCAGGTGTTTTACCAGCACTTTTAATTAAAAATACGTCACCAGATATTATTGATACTTTTGAACAGTTATATATAAGAAAGGATATCAAAATTATTAAACACAATCATTTCCCTTTTTATGATTATATTAAAAACCATTCAATTGGATTCGGAGACATAAATGAAAGATTTATATTAATGAAAGATCTCGGATATTTAAATGTTATATTGCATAATAGAGATACTATTAAGAGAATTAAAACTGGAAAAGTTGTATTCTTTTCAGACAAATATTCACTTGATTACCATTTTAATAAATACAATTCAAATTTAAGTTTAATCTCTAAGAAAGAGTTACACGAATCGGTAGAAGCATTCTATAAAGGATATTATGTGATCCCAATTCAAAATCTTCAGTTAAAAATCCAATACAACAAATTGTACCTTATGCATACATAATTTATTTTTTTCAAATATTTAATATAATATTTAATTTCAATAATAATTAGAGTGGAGACTTTAGGTGAATCTGGAATTTATAACCAATGGTTTAAAATTAATCGAATTTATAAACATTATCATGATTTCGAAGGAAAATATTCACATATTTCTTTCACTAAATTAAATAACTTTAGACTGAAAGGTGTTTATTATTTATGGATTATTGGATTTTTTATCTCTATTTTCATTTTGATCGTTGAACTCTCATAGATTCTTAGTCGTAATAATCACTTATTATAGAGAAATTTATAATTTAAAAAATTTGATATATTGCTTCAATTGAAAAATAAAGTAAAGAATCGCGAATTGTTTTAAAATATTCAATATAAAGACATTTCTAGTTTAATGAAGATAACAGAACTCAAATTTTCAATATATTTTTGCACTTTTAAAGGAAATATATAATTTTTTATTTTCGTATAACGAATAATGATATTTAATAATCAGTAATATAATGATTTATTTAGAGAAATTATTATTTAACAAAATAACTTATTTGCTTATATATTAATAAATATTGATAGCAATTAATAATTTGCAAAATGATTAGAAAATATAAACTAATAAACAGAATATAAAACACATTATTAATGTTAATTTCCACTATATATAACAGAATTTAAAATAAACCTTAAATCTAACAAATATTTTAATTTAACAATGGTCTACCACTAAAGTTTACTAAATTATTAATAGTTTTCCCGGTAGTTTACCGGTAGTAATTTTTTATTTCCTTTTTTTAATACAAAAAAACTAATTCCTTTTTTAAAATATTTGATATTTTAAACCTGATCTAACTTAGTTAAGTAGTTTTAACACCTTTTATAAATGTTATTTTTGATATTTTCAATTATAGAGGGTATTTTCAAATTTAAGAGCACAAATCAAACAAATTGAAAATTGGAAAATATTTTATTAAATTTAAAATATCTTTTTTAATTTTAAAATTAATCAAATTTCTTTAATAAACAAGAACGAAATTCAAAGAGATCTAACTTTATAAATATTAAGGTTTTAGACTCTACGACTAACGACTCTACGACTAAAAATTTAAAAAACTGAAAACATCAATACCATAAGCTAGACCACTCTTTTTGAAAGTCAGCAAAAATCGTAAAGTATTATTTAGTCTAATATTTAGAAAAAAATTAAAACGTTGAGAATTTTTGATAATTTATTAAAAAATATGAAAATTTTTTTTAATAACTTTAAATGCAATTTCAGTATATATTATGAAGCAATTTATATTTATAAACGAGTAATTTTATTTATAATATTACTTAATAACTATTTATAACATTTAAATGCTCAATTTAAGTTTGTAATATTTTAATACCGGGAGAATGTAATGTCAAGGAGAGACATGTACCTGAAGACTGGTCTATTATTTGAAAACCGGGAAAATCCAGGTGAAACTGTGAAGTATGGTCACCCTAGTTATAGTAAAGCAAAATCGGAATAAAAACTTGGTTAAAGCAGACATCCGATGCGTTTCTGAATTTCAAACTAAAATTTAGAGCTTACCAATCATTTTACAAATTATAAAGTTAAAATTTGCAACAATGCTTTCTATGATTTGGGCCTTCTATTAAAGTAATAGTTTTAAAACATTAATAAAATAATGCACATGCTTTGTAATATGAGTTAAATATATTCGTATAATTACTATCTAGATAGTTATTTAAAAGGGAAATTTATTATTGATTTGAGTTTATAATTTTTTTTGGTAAATATTTTACTTTAAAAGTTTGGTCTATGCATTTGTTGTTAATCACTTTAATCATTGTAGTTTTAACTTAGTTTTCTTTTTATAAAAATAAGAATTATCGAAAATGCTATTATTTAATTGGAATATTAATCTACTCAATACAATTAAAAATGCATTTTAATTATAATAAATATAAAACATGTTAATTATCAAACTCATTACTGTATTGTAAATTAAGTCAGAAACAACAGGTAGTCTTATAGAAAAACTATTTTAAAGCTAAGTATTAATTAGATAAGTAATATTTTAGATATCTGTGTAATCGCGTTACTCCGAAGGTAATGAAACTTACACAATAATTTTTAATTGATATTATTAAATAAATATCAACAAAAGTTTTAAATCAATAATTATTATTTTATTATATTAAGAAATAAAGATATACAGCCAATTTAGATAGAACTCCATCCCATAAATGGAATTTTTATATAATAATTTTTTTATGTTGGCGGGAAAAACACAATAATTACATGAATATGCCAATTACTGTATTAGTCAAGATTTAAGTGACAATCAATAAAAATGGAAAAATATCTATCACATTAAATAAAAAGTAACTAAGATTATAATGAATTAATGTGGCAATCGTATGAAATAGAATGAAAATATGTGTCTATTGTTTATTATGAAAGCTAAATCTGATCCAATATAAATGGTAATCATTGTTGGTGCTTTGTTTTGGAAATTCTTGTAAAGAAATGCTATTTATCAAAATCTTTTACGAATTTTTTGAAATCATCTAACAATATCGAATATGATTGTTGACTAAAAACACATTGTGATTGTGAAATTTTATATTAAGGTTATTAAAATAGAGATATTCAATATTTTTTTGAAATTTTTACAAATTAAACCAAAATTTTCGCCAATTAATATTAATACTGATTTTTATGTTAGATTAGTTTTGATCTCGAATTCACTTTCTTTTTTTAATTTTTTTAAAACAGGCGTAATTTAAACCTCAGTGGCATTCAGACATTATGTTTCAGCAAATATTTTCATAACTTTACACCAAAATAAATTTAAGAATAAGAATGAATTTTACTTATACGCAGTCTTACAGCAAAATTTTTTGATTTAGATGGATAATATTAATCCTTTCATTAAAACAATATCTAACTCCGCCCTTAAAAAGTTAAAAGTTAGCAAAGTACCAATTGGGTCGTTACTAATCCTTAGTTTCGAATAAAATATTAAATAATATTCCGAATAAATAGAGATTTGATAGTGAATTCAATTAGCTTTTAAAAATAAGTTATTCAAAAAGATAAACATTAGACATCGAAAAAATTCCACTTTTGACCCAATCCCTCCCGCAAATTTTTACGCAATTCCCGCGGGAACCACTCCTTTTAAGGTAAAATTTGCTTTCCTGCCGCTTCCATCCTGCAGTTCTCGCAAATTTTACGAAAAACAATAGTCTATATAAAAATGTAATTATATAAATATTAATTGCATCGTTGACATCACAATTTGAATTTATATAAAAATATCAAATATATACTCTTATAAAAAGTAAAAATCAGGTTGAAAAATCATAGGGGTCCAAAAACCCGTCGAATTTAAACATAATTATATATACACAACTGGTTTATGGGAATAAAATGCTATGTGGGATTCCCCAAAATTCCCGCATATTTTATGCCTATTTCCACTTTCTCCAATCACGCTTATTTTTCAAGTACTTCCACTCCCTCCCGCTTCCTGCGGGACCCATTTTCGACCTAGTAATCATGTCAATATACAATTTTAATAAAAACTTTACTAATATTACTCTAACTATTATAATAATTAGTCATTTTAAATCTAATAAATTAGAGTTAAATAATATTTATTAGATTATTGAAAATAATTTTATCTTGACATTTAAAAGAAGTTTTCTGTTTTAAATTGACATTTTTATTATAGGGATTCTTAATTTAAAATTGATAATTCTATTGAATTAAAAGTCAAAAACTAATTATATTTTGTCATAAAGCGTGGCACTAAATAAAATCTTATGTGACGTAAATTTTAAAAATACAATTACATATTAAAATTTGTCGTCACGTTAGACTTTATTTTGTATCACGCTTTAGTTTCGAATACATAAAACCAGAGCTATGTTGTATTATAAGCTAGAGGTAAAATTTTCTTTAAGAATAAAGTATGAAATTCTTTGAATATTCTTTGACTATTTATTCAAATATCTTTGAGAAAATTAACCAAATTCTTT
>JAQGAW010004764.1:0-10495 GCA_034698025.1 Phthiracarus crinitus | reverse complement strand
TTAGATTTATATATAGCATTTTATGAATTTTTCCAAAGGATTTTTATGTTTTAGTCGAATTTGCGGGAAATGCGGGAAGGGAGCGGCGGGAACGCTAATTTTACCTCTGCGGGAGCGGGTCCCGCGGGAATTGTTTAAAATTTTGCGGGAGGGAATGGGAATCAAAAATTAGAATTTTTCGACCTCTAATATACAGTACTTGTAAAATTATATTACTTATAAAAAAGTGGAATATGCTGTTGTGAAACATTCAACTTTAAAATCAAATATTATGACAGTTCCGATATTTTTTACTATTTAAACCAAATAAACTTTTGAGAATCCAATAAAATAATTTTTATCCCAAACCTGCAAATCTATAGTATGCTTGGTATACAATTGCATAGAGAAACTGAAAATTTGGCATATTTATGAGTTTTCACAAAAGTGATGCTTACGTCGTTAGTTTCCGCATTCAATTGACCATAAAACTGTTTCCATATATTTTATGCAATTTTAAAACTGCTCAAAACTGATACCACTATATATATATATATATATCATATATATAAGAGTTTGTCATTTATATATACTTATATATATTCTTTCAAATCTTAAAAAAGAACATATATTTTTTCAGTTTTATGTGTACTTTTGAACGAAACCAAATAACAGTATTTTTCGTTCTTTATAAGTGTGAGAAAACATAAAATTTAATGTTCATTACCTGTAGTGTAGCAGAAACTAAAAATCAAGACATTTTAAGACACTTTAAGAAATATATTTTAATTATTAGATATTTTTTTTTAAAAAATCACAACATTACGCTAATGTTACGTAATTGTACAATAATTTTGGAATTACAATCAAAAAGTTTATTTCAAACAGTAAATCGTTTTCTGGAAGAAAGATTTATAATCAAATGATGAATAACTGTAAAAATATACTTAGATATAGTATACTATACGATTGAACGAAAAGATTATTGAATTTTTTATACGCTACTAAAAGTATAAGATAAGATAATTGATCAGAAAATCAATCTTACTCGAGACTCTATTATTTTATTTGTCAATACCATGTCTTTAATCGTTTATGATTTAACTTTTGTGACACAACCACACTAAAAGCGTTAATATTTTCGGTATTGTATAATAAGTATTGCTCTGAATGAGTTCGCAAATATAACAAAGAGCATTAATATTAGAAAAGATTGACTCCGCCTAACATTAGGCTTAAACAGTAAGCATGCAGGTTATAGCCTAAGCTTAAGTCCATATCCAAAAGCTTTAGATTAAACAGACTAAGCATACTTTATTTTTACCATAATTACGTAATATCATTATATAATACATAAATCTGTAAACACGAATATTTATTTTGAAAAAGCTTAATATTTTGTGTATGTCAATACCAGAGTCTAGACTTTTTCGGAAATCCTACTATTTTATATTTAAATATAATTTGTGGAGTTTAAAATATATGAACTTTTTATACGTTTTCTAGAAAAATAATTAAATGTATTTAAATTGAATTCTATTACAATAAGTAAATTGAAGTATTTTATTAACCGATTAAAGTTATGTGTGGGAACAATACTTTTTTCCCATTAAAATCTAAAGAAAATCGAACTGATCAGAAGAAATATTTTTAAATAATTTATCTGTAAAAAATTTTTAAATTATTCAAACACATCTTGTTTATAAATTTGGATTAACTTCAGAAAATCTTGATTATCTTATTTATTAAAAGAAATTGTTAAAAATTATACAAATTTATATTTTGTTGAAAAATTTTGTGCGGAAAATAAAATTTCCATTCAACAAAAAAATATCTTGGTGACTCCAACCAACTCCAGCCAATATTACTACTAAAATGCTATTAAGTTCGTGTGAAACCGGAAATAGCGTAATGTAGCACATGTATTGCGTTTTGTATATGTCCGTTATGTTACAGCATGCGCTATCAGTGTTATTTACATACGGTAAAGAATAGCATTGTTTTGAGTAACAGTTACAGTTGCCAACATGTAATGAAACTTTCTATTAGAGTGCTGTGCTGTATGTAATGTTAGATGTGGGTAACAATTACCGCGGGTTACCGCGGGTTTCTCTTGTCATTTTAAACTTATTACAACTCCTCTCTATTCCCAATCAAAATTTAAATTTTTATTCCAAATCCACTTTTTCGTTAACTCTTAACCAAAACTATCTGTCAATGTTATAAGGAAAATGAAAATTATGTTTTGAAAATAAATAAAAAATATAAGCATTATAAATGCCAGAAAACTTGTTAAAGTATTGAAGGTATAGAATGCATAGCCATGGTATTGGTATTAATTTTTCAATCACGACTTTCTCTAAATCTACATCATAATCTTAGGCTTAACTTTAGGTTCAATTTTTATCTTTAATTAATATATAGTGTGCAAGTATTTAAGATGGAGTTTATTTTCATTCAATACGATTCTAAGCTCTAATCTGCTTAAATAATTTTTTATTTAATGTATTTCTTTGTAGTAGAAATAAGAACAAATTTAGTTAAAATTTGAGAAACAAAAATTCTTTTATTATTTCAATTATTGCAGAATTTAATAATTCTCTATGGGAGTTGAATTGGAAATGGAGTGCAATGCACTGAATCTTTGTTAATACACTTGATAAGCCATTATTTGTAACAAGATATTATGTTTTGAATACTGTAAACGGGATAAATTTAGAGCTTGGTCTGAAGGATTTGGGAAAACTATTGAAGATTTGAATAATTAAGTTAATATTTTTTTAAATTCAAAAAAGCCATATTATAAAAAAATGTGACATTCAAAAATGTTTTATGAAAATTTTTTTTTTTTGGTATAAAAGCGTTACTTGAGACTAAGAGTTTAAACTTTTGAAGTTTGATTAACCATCAAGAACTTCAGAGCACTCAAATTAGTACCATAACAGAATTTTTGAGTCATTCAATATTTTTAATAAAGACGTAAATTGTTTTATCCGGTGTATTTCATTACATATAGGACTAAAAGTAAAATCACTGACAGGATTCACAAACATTGAAATAATAAGAATTAATACTGGAACAAAAAATTAAAAAAGTATATGACAAATAAATCAAAATATAATAGGATCAGACTTATAAAAAATAGTTTAGACTTTAGAATAATTTTATGTGCTATGGAAAAATTTGGAAAAATAAAAAATAAAAAATAGAAAAAATAGGTAATATAACTCCTTTTTTTCGAACTTATATTTCAATTAACTTATATGCTTTTTATGGAATAAAAAGAATAAAATGCTATTATTTTGAAGCTCTAGTAATAAATAATATGCTTATTAATAATTATATATAGTTTTAGGTCATTTGCTTAGTTTTGATAGTGGAATATCTTATATCATATGATTGGCTGTTTAAGCCACAGTTTTCTTGTGTAATAAAAATTAAATCAAAACCGCTAACTATAATAAATTGTCTGTTCAGTTGTGGTCAGTTAAAATGTTTTATGCCATTTTAAACCGAACTGCCGGCAATTTCAATTTAAATTAAGTTATGTGAGCATCTTTAGATTTTAACTATTAAATGTCGGAATAGCTTTATTTTTAGTTTTTAATTGTAAATATATTATATTGTATTAAAAACTTGAAAATCTCTGCGAAAACTCAGTATTTTCACTTAAAAATATATTATGCTGTGTATTGAATATAACTGAAGTTTTAACATTAGAGTAGATTTGATTGCATCTTTGAAAATTTAAATAAATAGATTAATGTAGTATTTTATTTAATATTTTGTTCTCTCAGAAATATATTAAATGCGTTTCATTTTTGTGTATAAAACAACAAACAGATTTCGCATTAATATACTGTACAGATATCATTTATTACAACGTTATGTTTATCAAAAGGATAGATGATAATAACTAATAATTTTCATTAATGCATAAATTCGTAATTTTTAGGTTTAACTATCTTTAACTGCTACTCTAATTAAAACTTATAAAACAACCGTTCAATTCAGTTTTTGCGTAGTTGTATATAATGCATAACATTATCTTAAAATTTCTCGTTATTATCAAATAACCTTTTGTGGTTGAAAGCACTGTTGCAAAGCACTTATCTGTCAATTTATACGAAATAAGTTAGTAGTTTTATAATCTCTAATTATGAAATTCTGACTAAATATTAATTAAATTTGACAGTTATCATGGATGCACTTACAGTAATTAATTATTATGTTTTTAATTTTTGGAAAATTATTGTAATTTCAGGTGCTTTACATTAATTATAATATTTTGGAAGTTTTCCGTGAAATCAAATTATTTTATAATAGCAAATTTCAGTTTTATATTTTTTGCTTATTTTATGAATTAAATAGTTTTATTTCATATGTTTTACTTTATTTTATTCTTAATTTACATTCAATTTCATAAATTGTGTTTGTTGTTAGCCTTTTAATTCAATTAATCCAAATTAAGAAACCACAAATTTCAACACAATAACTCTGCAAATTAGAGAAGATTAGCAGTAAAGCTGTTTGAGAACAATCGCTGAAATGAAACATTTTTGGTAAACTAAACGACACTTTCACAGAGATGTCAAAGTATTCTTATGGAACACATATAATAGTTTAATATATAATGGCTAGAAAATCAAAATCATAGCATTTGCTTCTTATTTATTTCATAAGTTAGAGACATATAAATTTATTTGTGTACGAATTAAGTAAAATGGAGCTGTTTTAGCTTCATTTATAAATGCTATTTTGGCTGAAAAAATTAAAATTATCTATTAAATCTGAAGAGTTTTTATTACCCTTCTGCCCAAATTATTTTAAATACCATCGTAAGCTGCTCTGCTCTTTTAAAATTCTCAATAAAAGGTAGATTTAGAAAAAATGTTTATATGTTGAAAAATGATTACACTATTCTTAAAAATTTATGTAATTTTTACGATTTATAAATGCTATTTTAAGTGCTATTTTGGTCATTTATTAATGGTATTTATAGCTCTATTTTCATATGCTATAAATGCTATTATTTTGATTGTCTATTAATGGCTTTACTGCGTAACATTGATTCTAATATTTATTTTTCATTATTGATTTTTCGAATTATCAAATATATAGAGTTTTATATTTTGTTTAATATTAGATATCCTGTGTTTGTTTTATATATTGCTATTGCCGTTTATTATATTTATATTAAATGATTAATAATTACATTTTCAATTGACAGTATCGTTGAAGATCAGCCGCGATTAACGCATCTCACATATTCACAAATGAAAGATTATCCAAATGTCGAAATGTTGTAAGTGTTGTCATTTTCATAGAATTACTATTTAAAATAATTTGTTTATTCATAATTCATTGACATTTAGAACCATTCAAAGTTGTGGATTGCGTTTTGTGGACTCAAATACATTCAGAAATAACAAAAAACTGAAAGAAGTGTAAGTTTTGTGCATTTATTTCTTAAAATTTAAGCTTAGATTTGTCTATAATATTATTCACAATAAAAATTAAACAATTATTTTCATACTTTTGTGACGAACAATACTGTAACTATGCATTGATTAGTGTTTGTTTTGAATTAACTGTGATTAAGTCATTTAAAGCATTCAATAATGTAATTTTTGTTGAATATATTATATTTTAATAAAAGTTTCTATTAACTAGGAATCTCAGGAAAAACAATATATCTGTTATATCATGGAAATTGATTGAACATTTAACTATTCTTGGTAACCATTCCTAATAACCATCCATAAGTAATATTAAATAATTATGTTTGAATTATAGAATTAGGACTAGAATTCAATCCGTTATCATGTAATTGTTCTTCAAAATGGATTCAAAGGCAAATACTAAAAAATAAAGGAATATTGGGACCACTTTGGGATCATATAATGTGCTTTGACCAACATTTAGGGCGAAATTTCCATTTGATTAACGTTACAATTCCAGGATGTGGTAAGTAATTTAATATTATTTTTAAACAATTATAATATGTTTAAATAATATAAATACTGTAATGATTTAAACCTTAAAGTTTATGAGGAAAAAATTAAATATGTTCACGAATCGGTTAAACCGACGGGTTTCTTATCGGTTCGGTTCGGTTTACTATATATCACTACTCGGTTTGGGTTGAATAAACTTCTTATCGGATAAACCGAATGAAACCGAAAACCCGATAATCAACTTTTTGTATGAAATTTAAAGAATTGTATATGAATTTTGACTATAAAATGCCAAATAAAAATTTTATAAGCATCTTATATATTCAACATTTTAATTATTAATATATTAGTAGTATTAAAAATGAATGGTAAACTCATAGATATTCTTTTTAATGCAAGTTTTATGTTTTTCGATTATTAAACTTTTTTAAACGAATTTTCTGTCAATTGTCGGGTTTTCGGGTTATCGTGTTTGTTATCGGTTCGGTTCGAGTTAAATTTAAGATATATATCGGTTCGGTGGGGTTAAAGAACTACTACCCGTAAACATCTTTAGAAAAAATATTCGCTAGTATATTATTTGCTTTTTGATAGTCTTATCGTCATAATGGAAAATAACATATTGATGTTTGAAATTTTTAAGAAGAGCTAGATTTTTAAATTAATGAAAAAAATGCAAACGATTTCATTATAAAAAGCTTTATTTATCTTAATATATGTCTCAACGTTTGTTTGTTTGTTATTCCCTTTATAGGCTCCTCCCCTGGGGGCCCCACCCCCTCGACACCTATATCAATGGATTCAGCTCAATGAGGTCAGGGATGGGTATAGCTACGTCGGAATGGGTTCCGTTTGTATCGGGAAGTAGTTTGGTTTGTTCAGGTTTGATTAGGACCATAAGGTATGGGGTTGGGTTGTGGAATGTTCTTATCATGTTCGGGTTGGCATCGGAAATATTAGAGTTTTAAAAAATATACTATTTTTAAATAATTATTTTACTTTATTTCCCGCCGAAGGCGGGCTTTATTGCTAGTATAATTGTAGTTTTCACTTATCGAAAATTATATTTAATAAAACTTTTATTGAATACTAAGTTTAAAATAAAAGTTATTTTAGTTTTTTAAAGTAACAATCTTTTATAAAATGTTAAAAAATAATAGGAAACCCTTCAGTATCGTAAACTTTTTGAGTGAACTATTTATTATTGTAAACCAAATACGCTTACACTTACAGTAAGAAGTTTTCTTAAAAATATAATTAACAAAATTTTGAATAAATTTTCATTGTCATAAAACTGCACTTTACATCTGACCAAGCCTTTCGGAAAGTGAACGAAAGCGTTAGTTTATTCCAGTGATCGATTCAATCGAAATATTATTCAAACAAGAACGACACATTATCATTAAGCTCACTTTCTTAATGATATTTGTATATTTGTATAATCTCTTCGAGCTTTCGATCTGCGGACACACAGACAGACGGACATAGTCAAAAGCATAAGCTCGACTTCTCTCCGAGAAAGTGAGCTAAAAAAATGTTTTACGGTACATTCAGTACGTATTGTATCACAATTGTGAACGAATAGTTTTCCCTTTGAGTTCTGTACAATATATAGAAGTTTTTTGGTGATAGTATGAGATCTTTTATTCTTTAAGTTATTACTATTTTTAGTTTATGGTGATTGCACTTCTAATTTGCTTCCTAGAAAAAACTAGTCAACTAATATTTTCGCATTATAAGACCTCAATGAATATAAGAATTAAGTGCAAAAAACTTTCATCAATAAAAAGATTCTTTAATTAATACTAATCTAAAATATTTTATACAATACACTGACAGATAAAATTGTTTCGAAATTACAATTTTTTGCATCGCATTAAATTATTTCTCCGACTTATTAATTACAAAATTTGAGCCGAAAACTAAGCAAACTATTTATTAAGCAGCTGACTATTGTTATAACTAAACTTCGCAAAACACTTAAATGATTTCTCTTTGGATACTATTGATATTGACTGACGAGCTCTCCTTTATGTTGAGCTCTTTTTCTATAGAAATTGTTGAGTGAGTTTTATATTACCGGTATCGTTACACCTGAATGTAAAGTACATTTGTACACAATTGTCTATCGCCTCTCATTGAATAATTGTTTAAATACTTTATCCCAACATTGCTATAATCATCAATACTTGTTCACAAGTAAAATCACTTTCAGATAGAAAAATCGTAATCTTATATAATAATTCTTCAATTTTGTGGACATAAATAAGTCAATATATGGCAATAATTGTATGTAAAAATAGCGCTACAAAGTGCTTCAAAATTTACTACAAATAGCACTAAAAGAAACGATTTTTATTGATATTAACAATAGTGCGAAATCATAAAAATTTCTAGACCCGAGCCGATGTAGGCCTGCCAGGCATGGGCCCGAGCCCGTCAAAAATCGGCAAATTTGAATTGCCTAAACACGATTTTACATCAAAACAATTAAGTTTTAATAAAAAGTAATAAATTGTATTTAAAATTGTAAAAAATAATTAATGCAGCAAAGAAAAAGATGTTTTAAAATTAAAATTATTTTATTATGATATGAAATAAAAAAAGTTTTCAACCAATTTTTAAACTTTGTTAAATTTAGTCAATAATTTTGAAATTTTAATCTTCGTCGGGCTATTAAAAATTTTAAAACGAAAGCCTGATCAGACAAAATCTTCTTAACTTGAGGAACGAGTCTTTTCTAGGGGTTCCTGCAGGTGCCCAAAAAATCTGAGGCCATTTTGTACTCTAATATTAACATCACTACTTTTCCATACCTTATTTAACTTTTAGTATCATTTAATAAAGCTTTTCAAAATTTTACGATAAAATCAATACAAAATCAATAGTTAGACAATTTTTTTGTTTTGTTTTATAAATTGAAAAATTTTGTTGGAAGAGATCCAAAAACAAACAAGATTTTCTGTTTCGGGAAATTTACATATTTTGCAAAAATCATTTATAGTATAATTATATAAAATTATTTTGCAATCGCTTATTTTATAAATCGTGCATATATAATAAAAGAAGCATATGTATCAAAATGAAACAAAAAAAAATGAGCATCACTTTCATTTTCACGCTCGATTCTTACGTTATGTTTAGTGGTTTTTATCTGACTTTCTTGTAAAGAAGTCAAGCTTATGGATTTGTCCGTGTCTGTCGGTCTGTCTGTCTGTTTGTCTTGGTGTCCGTAGTCTTTATGTTTATTAAGGGATTATACCTGTTTTTTATATTAATTAAGGGATTTGATATCTTGTAAACTTTTAACTTAAAGACTACAGTAATATAAGTATAAATTAAGCTATTAGAAAGTCAGCTCTCTTTGAATGCGTCTTTCTTGTTTCTTACTGTAACAGTACTGTTGAAGTATAGAAAGTTAATACTATATACAGTTACTGTACATTTGGTAATATAGTAAAGCAATATATATAAAAAATTTAGTGTATATGTTGTCATAACGAATGTTTGCACAAATAACTCACACTTCACGAAAGGGAAATCATATTTAATTAACGAAAGTTTTTGCGAAACACACGAATTAACTAAAATACAAATCAAATCATTGGTGAATAACTCACAAATTTAAATTGGAAACTAATTTCGTATTAATTACTTAACAGAGTATACATTAGTATTTATGTATTTAATTATGTTCTTATGCTCAACAAATCAATGTTAACTTATGCTAATATAAAAAACGAATATGAATCAAAAATGTAAAGTGTAATGCATTAATTCGTTATACTCAACAAGTCATAACGCATCCTTCAAAATAAATAGTTCGTTAATAAATTTATATGGTTTTGTATAACACTTTTTTTTGGTTAATTAAATGTTTTATATGGTTAACTTCGTTATGGAGTTTTATTTGTATTAACAATACTTTGTTTTCGTTTTTGCCCTCATTAAGCATATATATTTTGAAGGTTATAAATTTTTGTGCTAATTTATCAGAAAGTTTGGGTTTGAGTTTCCAATTTAGACATACTATACAGTAATTATGAGGATAACATTCAATAGACTACAGATTTTTTTTCGTATTTATTTTTTCAGTGATGCACAAAATTTTAAAGTTAAAGTATTTGACTCGTAAGTTTAACTCTTAGAATTATTTTAACTCTTAACTTAACGTGTTAATAACATCTTTAATTTGAATGGTTAAGAACTTTAAAACTCGAGTTAACTCTTTTTTCTGTCAACTTTTAAAATCCATTTAAATTTCAAATACATTTTTAATAATGTTAGTACAAAATAATTCATTTAACAATTTTTTAAAATTTTATTTTCTAGTTAGAAAAATATAAAAAAATTATATCTTAATTGATTTCATATAAAATTAATATGTTATTAATATGTTAAGGTAAACAAAGTTACCGTATTTTCCCGACTATAAGGCGCGCCTTATATAAAAATAATAACATTTTTATTGAAAATTAAGCTATTGCGCCTTATACATGGGTTGCGCCTAATACAAAGAAAATATTAAAATTTAGTCGAACTCTATCAGTTTCAAAATT
>JAQGAW010004763.1:0-10496 GCA_034698025.1 Phthiracarus crinitus | reverse complement strand
TGGTTTAAGTTTTGTTTTCCATTAGAAATATTTTAGATAAAATATTATAGATAATGTTTTAAAGAATACACTTTGATATCAATTATAGTTAAAATACAATTTTAGTCGAATATCGTAAAAAATAATAGTTTTAAAAATTCAATTTTTACATTTTTAAGTAAAATGTGGATAAATTCATAAATTTTTTCAATTTTGGAGACATGTCCACTCAATGGGGACAAATTAGTTATTTTGGGGACTTTTGGTGACAAAAGGGGACATTGTCCCCAATTTCCAGTCTCTATTAATAATATACTAGAAAATTTGAAATTAAGTTCTAAATCGGGCCAAAAAATTTTAAAACAAAAGCCCGGCCCGATTTGATTTTCTTAACTTAAGACCCGAGCCCGACAAAGCCGGATACTTATTGTCAATTGAGAAAATTTAACCCACTAATCAATGCAAAGTATTCGATTTAGCATTTTTTCAAATTTTGAGTCATTTATTTTAAAAGAAATATGTAATTAGTAATAAAAATTACGCATTAAAATCTTTTATGAATCTATAGATTTGTTGTGTTTTATTTCGTTTAAATTGTTTAAACAAATTAAAAAATGGACGCTAAACACAAATTATTTTGCGTGAATTAATGTAAAATACCAGATATTATACGTAATTGTCGTAAAATGTGTTCACTGGAGATGTCAGAGCTTTAAACTTGTTTGAAACTTGTTTGTTTAACTCAATTTTAATATTAAATTCGTTTTTTTCAATAAAATATTTTATAATTTGCTATATTTTATATTTGTGTTATAACTTATAAGCATAATTTATATACATTGAACGAATTTTACTTAAATAGTTGTTTGTCATAGAAGTAAGTAATCTGAATAAAATATGAGGTCAAGGTCTATAAAACAATAGATACTTAAATAGAGATTAACATAGATTTTACGACAAACACCACACTTTTAAGAAGTGTTTCTATTTTTAGATTTTACTTTTCTATCAGAACTTAAAATTACAGTAACGTTAGGAACAAAGAGCAAACCTAAATTTATTTGTTGATTTTGGCCAAAAGTGAATTTAACAGTTTTCTATATATTCACTCAAACAGAATAAAAAAAATGTGTTCACAAGTAAATTATGGAATTAAAGATAGTTTTGATAGGTTTGGTGATGATTTGTGTGAATTAATATTAAGTTATTTATCAATCGGTGATTGTTTTCGATTGCAATGCGTTAACAAACAATTCAGTTCATTGGTATTCAATAAACAATATAAACTTCAATTGACTGATCGTAATAGTGATTTATTTTCGAAAGTTAACCAAAACTCAATGATTATTGAATTAATTGACATCAAATATAAACATTTTTCAACAATAAATTATATTTTATTAGAATATGTGATTGAAAAGTGTTTAAACATTAATCATTTAATAATTGATTTAAGAAGTAATAGCGATATAATAATAAATTTATTAAGTAATAAATGCAAAAAAATCAAATACTTAGATATCAATGCGTATTCAAAAATATCACTCAATTGTTGGCAATTATTTGTTGAAAGGAGTTTAAGAAATTTGGAATATTTTAAAATTCACACATTTCATGAAGAAATGGTGTCAACAATACTACAATTATGTCCCAAACTTAAAGCAATACATTCGTTTAATAATATTAAAGAATTCTTTGATCTCAGTTTAACAACAAATTCCGTTATTGGCAATAATATTAAAAAAATTGGTATATGTTTGATAACTGACGAAAGATTTAAAACATTTAGTGATTATTTTAAGCATAAGTTAAAGTCACTTGAAGTAGATATTCGTTATGTGTCTACGTTACGTTTCGACGTTTTAAAAAATTTGGCAAAATTTAAAAATCTAGAATATCTTTGTTGCAATTTTCACCTCTCAAGACATCAAAACTGTTTGGAGTTATTAAAACTAATTGGTTTGAAATGTTTGCGTTTAAAAGTATTAAAGATCGAATGTTTAGATTTACCTATAAATAATGCATTTATTAATGGCTTTCAATCAATCGAAAAGTTAACATTAATTAGTTGTATAAGATTTGAAAATTTTGAATTTTTAGAAAAATGCATTCATTTAACTCAATTAAAAACTTTTGGTCTTTGTTATACCGAACGTGGAAATGAGTTCGAAAATATTCACTCATGTTTACCACAACTAAAGTGCATTGACATTTTTTATGGTAACGTTAATGAAACACAAACTTTACTTAATATTATAAATCATTTAAAAAAATTGCCGAAATTATGTTATTTGAAACTTGATTATTATTTTTATGGTTTTAGTTTTACTGCAGAAAACATCATATCATTTATCGATAATTGTTTAAGTATTCGAAGAATTCTTATTTATGTAAATCATTCAAATTTTGATAAAACTATAATTGAAGAGTATATTAAATCTAAAAATCGAAAAATTCAATTCAAAACTTTATAGATAACTATTTGCTTTATGTATTAATATACTTTTTATTTAACAATTATTAAACTCTATTTTCTATTACGAGCCTTTTAACCAGGGTTGCACTTTGCAATTTACTAATTGTGAGTAAATTGCGAAAAATACTGCATATTAAAACATCGAAAATATTATTTGTATTATATTCAAATTTCCAAATTTTGTTGAATTTTAGGAAATTTAGTAGTCTTTAACTTAAATTAAAGACTTTATAACTAAAATTTAGTTAAATGAGGTGTTAATCCATTATTTTATGCATTATTAGACTTTGTTTTAAAATTGAAATATAATTGAATTTATGATTTTATAAATTGCGCAATTTGTACAAAACCCTGCTTTTAACGGCTTTATTTCATTCGCATGTAAATAATAATAAACGAGATATAGCTGAGAAAAGACAAGTAGAATTTAATTTTTGTTCTAAATTTTATCGATTTTTTTATTTTCATGTACATATTTTTAAAATAAAAGCTGTTTATCACTATTTGCATACCGGTATACAGGATAGGGGTAGTGATTTTGAACACATTGGCAGCATTGATGCGGACATGAAAAGGGGTTATACGTGTTACATGGCCTTCTAATACAGTTTATGCTATGCCTCAAAATATGCGTTCAATGCCAACATTTAGTGTTAGTGACGTTTTGTAATTCGTTTCTAAGCTACTCATTATATTGACATTGAACATGTTTTGACCCCTTTTCATGAGCGCATCTATGATTGGCAGCATTACCTGGTGGACCATAAACTTGTTTTGTTTCATCATTTAATTTCTTAATAAAATCAGGAGTAATATGAATATACTCTGCCTGTTGACAACACGTAAAGTGTACGGAAATGTGTCATAAAGTGGATTCGGAATGTCAATCCTTATGCTTTATAGTTTGACTATTAGAGTAGTACTTGTAATTGCCCTCAATTTTATTAAATTTAACTTATTATGCCATATTTTATGAGTTATTTCTGAAATTTTAATACTATGAATATTTCGGGAATAACTTTATTTTAAATTCAAAATTTAGTGACCTCTTTATTAGTGGAAAAGAAATAAAGATATAAACTTATTATAAGTTTGATTTTGAATCCAACTATTTTTATTTAATAGTTTATTTAATAAATACGAAACCTTTAAATTAGTTATCAATTGTGGATTCTCTTTAACTTTACTGTTTATTTTTACGACAATTCCTTCATATCCTCCGTTATCACTGATTGTAATGCCATCACAGTTTGTGACCCAAATTATATTAAATGTAATAATCATTAGCAGAAACCGAAAATTCGATAATTAATTTTTAGCATGAAATTTAAAGAAATTAGTATAAACTTTATAAAATACTTTGTATTAAATATTCACATTTTAATTACATATATATTAATAGTATTAAATATGAATTGTAAACTCATAGATACCATTGTTTTTTATATAAGTTTTATGTTTTTCTATTATTGAACATATTATACGAATTTTATTTGTTAATTGTAAGGTTTTTGGGTTTTTTATCGGTACGTTTCGTGTAGTTCATCAAAATTCTAGGTTCGGTTCGGGTTAAATTTAAGATATGTCGGTTCGGTTCGGGTCAAAGAACTGCTAACCCTAAACATCTTTAGTTCAAACAATTACTACACATTCATAGAGAGTTCATTTTTTTCGTATGTCAATAAAAATTAACATTTATGACTATATTTTTAAACAAACTATGAATTCTTAATTTTCACTAATCGTTTAAACTGACGCATAAAAAATCTTTAATATTTTATAGCGTTCTCTGTTTTCCAATTTAGTAGTGATTCAGCTATTATTGTAAACAATTTAATCATATGTTAATGTTATGTTGAATTTATTTAATATTTTCATTAATTAACATACAAAATAATCATCGCTTATAGTCGTTAGTTATTTTGTTTTTGCGTAAAACATATAATGAAAGACATAAATGATTGCAGTGTTATTAAAAAATTAAACATTGATTTTGTCAAACAATTTAAATATGCATTTATTTTCAATCGTGAAGAATCAGCGATAATCACCACTAATGATGATTGCGTATATGTTTGCGGTCATAATACCAATGGATGTTTTAGTTTGGGTCATAACGACAAAGTAGAAGTGCCAACAAAATTAGAAGAGTTGTGTCACAAACGAGTGATTCGTATAATCGACGGTTCTTTAATGTACGCGTTAACGAGTGATGGAAAGGTATACGTTTGGGGTAACAATGAGTTTGGATTTCTTGGCTTTGAAAATGGATTAATAAAACCGACAATTGTTGAATCATTTGCTGATAAATATGTAATCGATTTAAAGTGTGGATTTGAATATTGGTTGGCGTTAACAATGAATGGTGAAGTATATCAGTGGGGAAAGCGTTGGGAAGAAGACGATGACCCGATTATTTATCCCGAATTAATGGTTACATTAAAGTTACACACAATTATTGAGATATCATGTGGTTATGATCACTCATTAGTACTCAATGATAATGGGGTTGTGTTCAGTCGCGGTGACAACACGTTTGGACAATTAGGTTGTGGTAATGACGATGAATGGGCGAAATATAAGTGGATGGACGTTGAAGGTTTGGGAGAGAATAAAGTAATTAAAATTAGTTGCGGTAATCGTTATAGTTTTGTATTAACTGAATCTGGAGATGTGTATGGGTTTGGTTCAAATAAGTGCGGACAACTCGGATATAAGGATCACAATATCGAAACAAAAATCGCTACGAAAATAGTAGTAATTAATCCAGATTTCAAAGTTGTTGACATCTCTTCACTTCGCTATTATTCTGAATCATTTATTGTTTCATTGAATGATGGGTTTTGCTATGTTTGGGGAAGATTTAGGAACGACGAAGTCATGCCTCAAACCATAACTGAACTTAAATGCTTAAAATCTGCCGAACAAACATATTTCAAGAGAGAATTGACGTATAATGCATTGTATTTCATGAAGAAGTTTGATAATATGCCGGTATATGAGAGATTAGTTGAAAGATTTGATAATCAACAATATAGTGATTTGAAGTTTAAAATCGATGGAAAATATATTTATGTTCGGAAATCATATCTAAAATTTATTTGCAAACATTTCAACGATAAGTTTACTGACAATGTTTGGCTCGAAAATAAGGCAAAAGAAGTAGAAATAACTCAATACTCATATCCCGTATACTATGCATTCCTTAAGTATTTATACACCGATTCTGTTAACATTCAATCAAAATATTTAATCGATTTATACGATTTAGCGAATTCTTATTCCGAAGGGAATTTAAAACGAAAATGCATTGAAATAATGAAAAACACATTAAATGCGAATAATGTTTGCATATTCTATTCATTCGCTGTTAAAAATAAATTGAATGAATTAGAAAAATGTTTCGATGATTATATCCAAACTTATGATAATATATCTGATGTCATTAAAACTGAAGCATTCGATCAAACAAAAGACAATATAATACTTAAAAAGATCGTCAAAACATTAGCTAAGAAGAGAAGAGATTCGGAGTAATGATATAATACCCAATGGATGTCGGATACGAAAACTTTTTTTGGTTTAGCTCTACATTTAACTTATCGATAGTTTGTCTCAGTGTTGATGAACACAATTCCATTTGTATATATAATACTGCTTTTGTGTGAAATGATTGACAATCGCTTTCATCCGATTTAGTTATTGATCGCTCGATTGTTTGCAACTTTGTTGTTCTCAACACATCATTATTAATCAAATCATAATTATTAATCGATTCAATCCACGCTGAATTATACTGTACAATATAATCACTGCTTAAATTTGTTAATATTTTTAATTCTTTCAAATGTGTTACGCATTTGTCTCTTTCTAAATGATAGTTAGATTATTAATCTTTATTATTAAATTCAATTAATTTTTGCTTATAAATCATAAAATGAATGCTGAAAAATTTTATATTCAATGATTGAGTTTCATATATGAATCAAATATGATTATGAGAGCTTTATTGCATGAGTTTAATTAAATAATTAAATGGCTGTCATTATCGGAATTTTATTTTTGTTAATAAATATAGTTAGCGATTCTAGTTTGATGTATTGATATAAGCAAAAAAAATCATTTTATAATAATTGGATTTCAAATTTATTTTTCAATGACATCTATTAATATATTCAGTTTTATTCATTTAATTAAATTCAAATCTAAATGTTGTAAATCGAAATTAATAATTACATGAAATCATATGATCATCTAAAACTTAATTATAGAATGAGTTTGAGGTTCGATATTAATTAGAGTAAATTATTTATGAGTTTTATTTTTAATATATAGATTTTTTCAATTTGAACTTACCGTGTATTGGAATCTTTTTTATAGCATATGTATTATCATTAAACTTATGTCTAGCCTTACAAACAGTTCCAAACCCTCCGCAACCGATTTGCGAGATATCTTCAAACTCTTCATTATATCTTTCGGTTTGTAAGTAACTGTATATCTCATTAAACCACATATAGTCAGCGTATCATTTTTCAAACATTACACACATTTCTTTCCAATTTTCACAATTATTTTCATCATTTTCAGGTAAATCTGCGAAACTATTTAATTTAATAAAATTTAGTATATTTTGATAAATTATATCGCAATTTCCTAAATTATCATCAATTTTATCAGAAGCAGCCAATAAAAACATTTTGAACATTTCGTATTCCTTATGGTTTGTATCAATGATACCATTTTCTTCATATTTTCGTGATGAGTGACCACCACTTTCATCAATTGAAAAACAAGAGTTCGATTCATTCAACACATTAATCTCGGAAATTTGTTTCATTGTTTTTTAGTAATAATTGAATTCGTTTCGTAAATATAAAGGTTTAACTATTCGCGTAACAACTTCTCTCGATTACATAGATCTACAGTAATCGTTCATTAAAGTAATTACTTCTTAAATAATATTTATTACTTTATTTTTACTTTTATATGGCATAATAAAAAAATATAAAGCTTCTATTTTATTCCGATTAAATCGCCATCAAATATTGCATTGCTATTAGACACACCAGATGTCAATTTTTTGAAGTTTTGTTAATTTTAAAATATTACTAATAATTTAAAAATTATAAATAATTTTATAGAACTTTAACATAAGAGTTGATTTTTATTATATTTTATTTTATTTTATTTTTATGTTTTTGAATCATCATAATTACAATATATAAATGTTTTATTTTATAAAATATGGTCACATTATACAAATAATTGATAGTACGGTTTAATCTATGGAAAAGTTTGTGGTAATGTTTTATAACGACGGTTGACGTAATTTACTTATTATCTTAATATGAGTTCCTATTTGAGTAATAAATTGATAAATTTTATATTATAAAGTCAGTATAGATAAGCATATCATTGCAGAAGACTAGTGTTAATAAGGCTCAAGTTCTAAACTGGAACTAAAACCTGGATTCAAAAATAAAGTTAGAGCATGAATCCATACCTGAGTATTCTGTATAAATTTTTTAACGACGATTCTTAACACTTAAAGAGCAAAGTTATTTATTGTTTTTGAGACAAATAAACTTTAAATGTACATAATATATTTATTTTTGTTTTTTTTCTTTCGCTGAGTTTCACATGTATTATACTATTACCATAGATATCTCATCGCAGAAACTATTATTATAGTTTTGTAAAATGGTATCAGATTAAATAATTTTTTATGAAATATTTTCTTGAATATAGAAAATATTTAATGTTATTTTGATTGATTTTGCATGAAATATTCAGTCAATACGTTTAAAAAAAATTAATAATTATAATTATTTAATAATTTATCTAAAATCCTAAATATATTATAATCATACATTTGATGAAGTATTACGACTAAAGCTGTTTCACGGGTAGTAAAAATGGAACCCGAGACAAACCGACAAATCAAAGATTTTAACCGAACCGACCCGAGAGTTATGGTCTTGCAACCTTACCGACCCGAACAGAACCGAGATAATACTAAAGATAATAAGATTATCGCAACGAAAATAAATTCGATTAAATTTGTAGACATCGCTACACTTGGATGCCATTATTCCACTTCTATTGGTTTATCGAATGATGGGTTTTGCTATGTTTGGGGTAAAGTCTATGAACAGCATATCACTATTCCAACCAAATCTGAATATAATACTATTGATGAATGTCTATATTACTAATTTGAGGGTGAAATAACTTATAATCCTTTATATTTTAAGAAAAGGTTTGAAACGTTTTCACCATTGGACATAATAATAGATTCATTTGATAAACAAGAATATAGTGATATATCATTTAAAATCGACGGGAAATATATTTACGTTCAAAAACAAGACATAATGCGTGTTTGCAAACATTTCAAAGCTATGTTTGCAAACATTTCAAAGCTATGTTTGCAGACAATGTTTGGCTCGAAAGTAATGCTAAAGAAGTGGAAATAACTCAATATTCATATCCAGTTTACTATGCATTTCTTAAATATCTTTACACCGATTCTGTTAACATTCAATCGAAATATTTGATCGATTTATACAAATTAGCGGATTCTTATTTCGAAGAAAAATTGAAGCAAAAATGCATCGAAAATATGAAAAACACTCTAAATGTGAATAATGTTTACACATTCTATTCATTCTGTATTACTCGGAATTTAAATGAATTCGAAAAATATTTCTATGATTATATGATAACAAAGATGTCTGATGTCATTCAAACACAAGCATTCAATCAAAGAGACGAGAATTCCGTTTTCAGAAAGTTTGTTCAAACATCCCTAATAAATGGAAATCTGAAGCGAAAATCTAAGAAAAAACTAAAATTAAAGTGAATATCAAAAATCTATATTTAATATGAACATAACGTAATTCATTAATTTTTAATATACTTTAATTTCTTGAACATTTATATGAAAAATTTTAGTTAACGGTTTAATTATTATAATCTCTTCCTATCGGTATATCGTATTACATAAAATATAATGTCTTTAATAATTTTATTTTTTGGCTTATCTTCGTAACTCTTGTTGCACATACTGTATGGCAATTGATTTGAATTATTTAGCTGAGTATTGGCAAATGTAGATCAATTTCTAATTTTAATTAAAAATTACATTTATTTAAACATTGATACAGTAAATTACGTTTATTAATAGGTTAAGCATAAGTTTGTTTGCCTGTTTTTCCCGTAATAGGCTCCTCCCATGTAGGCCCCTCTACCTCGACACCTTTATTAAGTTGGAATAATTTTAAAATTTAACAGTTAATACCTATATCATTACACCAAGAATAAAAAATTATGTTTATTTAAGGGGTCACTCGATATGGTGGTCGAAACCCCCTATGGGGTTTTGGTAGGTAATTCTCAAAGTTTTCCGGAGTCAGTATTTATTTGTACCGTTGGTAAGGGTAGCGAAAGGGGCCCGGTTTCTGTTGGGGTGGGGTCCGGGTTAGAGTGCAGTGGTTGCGGTGGTGAGAAAGCCATAAATAATTAATACCAATGAATTTGGCACGTTAGGTGCAAAACACATAATTTTAATATTGTTTTTCGTGTTATTATAAGTCAAGGTCTATTTCAATAAAAATGATGCAACATTCAGGTTTGGCATACTGAAGATATATATTTGATTTTTTGTTGAATAGCACGCCTTAATTCAGTTAATGCATTGTAATGGAAATCTTTACTTTTGCAAAGCTTAGCGTATATTTTGTATTTGAGTTTACAGTAATTTAACGAAAAAATAAGGTAAAATTGGCTAAAAGGTGATAATAAGTTAGGCTTATCATTATTTAAAGAAATGATAAATCTTACAAACTATACATTAGACCGAATGAACAATATAATTACATATAATTAAATAAGGCTACGATTACCGATAATATTTATATCTAATTTACTGTTAATTGTTAGCATTTATATCTCTATTAATTTCTACTGCATGTGTGTTTGAAAACTGCATTTACTCTATGTTGACATTGATTAAATATTTTATATTTTAAATTTTGTT
>JAQGAW010004762.1:0-10497 GCA_034698025.1 Phthiracarus crinitus | reverse complement strand
AACGAAATAAATATAAATTCAGATTTGTTGTGTTTTATTTCGTTTAAATTGTTTAAACAATTAAAAAGGGACACTAACAATAATATTATCATAAAAATACTATTATGGCATAGAATTTTCTAAATAAAATTAAGAATTAATTTTGTTTACTTAGAAAAAATTCTATTAACTTTAGATTTTATTACTAAAAATATTACAAGATTAATAAAATGTTGGATCAATGAGTATTGAATTAAATTTAAGCTTATTTTTTTCAAATATGACATAAAATTAAAATGTGCTTCAATTTTATAAAAAAATAAAAAGTTCAGTTATTAATTTTTGTTTTGTTTGCAAATAATAATACTTACTTTGATTTTTTGTCTAAATGCATCCAAAGTTAAATAAATAAATACTTTTTTCATAAAATGATACGAATAACTCAGTCTTATTAATGCATTTAACTTTATATAAAAAGATTGTGATTTCAAAATTTTAATTGAAAATAAAATTTTATCTTTAAATTGATAAATATATAATCCATTCCATAAACCAATCAAACCTCCGATACCAGTGAAATAATCATCGAATAACATTAACGGGTTATATGTATAAATTGAATAAATATTATGTTCCATTATTAACATTAATAAATTATATTTCGCCTTTAAGAATATTAATTATATATATTATAAATACATTTAAGGTATATTATATAAATAAATAATTCACTACTTATTAATAGATGAATATTAAACTATGTTATTATAAATTATTATTTTCAAATACTACCGTCTTTTTGAATAAACTTTATATTTAACACAAACGTATTAAGTGAATTATAATTTAAACTATAAAGAAATAGTGCCAAATCATACGATTGATGCCATAGAAAAGAAATCAAAGATTATTTTTCATATGATATTGGATTAAATTATAAGAATTTTAGCTAAAGGAGAATTATGAAAATTTTGGTGGCGATTAAAAAGATAAATACGATTTAGATAAAATAATTTCATTCTCCTAGATTTATAATAAAAATTTTTTTAACTATTCCTTAACTTATTTCAAATAAGACATAGTAATAGGATTTTTAAAAAAATATTCTATAATTTTTTTCAACCAAACTTTATTAAAAAATTATGTAATAAACGAGAAATCTGGCATAATATAAACAATAGTATTATTTAATGTAGCTCTTTAGTAGAGCAGTAAATCGTTAAAATTTTCTGACCCGAGCACTACATAAGCTCGAAAGGTTAAAGGTAGGCCTAGCCTAAGTGATAAAGACAAAAGCTTAGCACGACCCAATTAATTACGTAAAAAATTGTTTTATTTAAAAATAATTGCAATATAACCTTAAAACTATAGATAAATCACTTTAACATAGTTTCGCTGAGTATTACTTATCTGTTTATATTAATTTAACAATTATAAAACCTATTTATTACATTTAAATTTTTTTCTCGATTACTGAAATTCAGAGAATCTTCAAAGAACGGCGCGGACAGAATATTTTATTATTTGACCCAAACCCGGCCCAAACCCGGCCCAAACCCGGCCCGATAACTATTGTCTAGGACATGCGGAAGCTTGACTAATCGGGCGCCAGTTTACTAGATTACTCATTAGCACAATATATTAAAAGGGATGTTATCCACTTTATGTTCCGTATTGTTGAATAAAGTAGGAAAAATATTTTATTTAAGAAATTAATTCACAACAATGAAAGTACACCACGAATAGAGCTGTAAGTAAAGCTAATAGCATTCAAAATGTTTCAAACGGTTTAAGTTTTTTAACTTTTTTCTTTTTGTTGGTTATATCGGTTATATCGTTTTAATTGTTTGTTCGTTTTAATTGTTTTAGTTTATGTTATGTTATGGTTTGGTTTGGTTTGGTTTGGTTTGGTTTGGTTTTAGTTTCGTATTAGGACCAGTTTTGGTTCCGTATGTTAGGTTTGGTTCAGTTTAATCCCGGTTTTGGTTCGGTTTAGATTCGTTTTATGTTCGGTATGTTAGGTTTGTTTCTGTTAAGTTTCAGTTTAGGTTAGGTTTGTTAGTTTAGGTTAGCATTAGGTTTATGTTCGTTTTGGTTTGGATTATTATATTAGGGTTGGTACCTGTTATTTTGCTTAAAAGTTCTTTAAAATCTTTTATTTACTATTTTTAAAGCGTATGCTTAACAATTAAATTACCAGATATTTAATTTCCGTTTATTATTAAATAAACAATTCATTTTTGTTTTTTTTAAAGTTTTTACAACTATATGAAGCATAAAGTGGACAACAACCATTTAAAGTATTAAGTATTAAAAAAAACAGATAAGTAATGAAATTAATTAAGTGTAGCACTTTAGTGCAATAAATTTAAATTTATAATCAATGAAAACTATTGCTTAATAAAAAACTACAGAATGACTTACTGCTACATGGGAAGCCAACCATTTAGTAAGAAATGATTTCTAAAAAGATTTTAAATCAAAATTAGTTTTACATAATCAAAAAAAATTTTATCAAAATAAATCGTACATATTATAATTGAAGCATAAACCTTATCTTTCATATCTCATACATATTTAGTTATTAAATTTTTGTATTAATAGCGTACAAAATTTCATTCATTTTAACTTAAGTATAAAAAATCTAGCCTATAATAGTTAATACGCTTATTTTATAATATACATATCAAACATTAACTATGTTAAAAATTAATCTATTATCTTCTTTTGCCACAAATTTGTTATTCTTGAATCAAACCACTGATTCGCTTTAGAATAGTTTCAATCGATTAATTTTCTAATAAGTTTTAAATTATATATATATATTGTGATCTGTTCCAATTGGTTCAAATTAAATCAGGTATGGATAAATTAGAATAGCTAAAGATTTATATATATTGGTTGAAAGCTTATAAATAAAGGAACAATTTTATATAAGTCTTTAGCAAATTTTTGGTTCTTTACGAGAATGGCAAACAGGGGGCAGAAGAAGATAATTTTAAAACGTAGTTTATGTTTATTTTTTGTATTGACTAGTGATGCACAATTTAACTGGTTAACTTTTAACTTAACCGGTTAACCTGTTAAAGTTAAGGTTAAAGTTAAGAAATAAGTGCCGAGTTAAAGATAAGAGTTAAACAGTTTATTAATACGGCCAATTTTTATGTAAAACCGAGTTAACTCAATTAGATATTTTATATGCTTTTTCTTGAATTTTCTAATTTAAACGGGAGTAATTTAGAGTGTCTTAAGCCGAATTTTTCGAAACCACTTTTATTTTGTAGAGGACATTAATTAAAAATATATTAAAAAGAAATTTCTGCTGAGGGTGGTAAAGAAGTGCGTGGGGTATTAAAAGATGCTGTAGCTAATGATTGCAATAAAATAAAATGTACTGCACTAAAATAGTTCATATCGCCACCGCGTAGCTAACCAGTGTTAGTGTTTCTATGAACATAAGACTTCGATATTATTATTTATATTTAATGATACTATATTTAAAGTGGTTAAATCTGATATTAAAATTAATATTTAAACTTGCGACCCAATACTAATGTTAATTTTAAAAATGCTAGCCAACCATTTTTAACTTTCGGCGACCGTATTTTGAGTCGCCACCCATAGTTTGGGAACCTCTGAATTAATATATTAATTGCTTACATCTAATAAATCTGTTAATACATTATCATTTAATATATAATAATCTTCATAACAATTTATTAAACAATTTCTATTACAAGATTTTTCAGCTAATATTTTCCCGAAATTAATTTGTCGATCGCATAACTTATCAAATTTGGTGTCATTAATATTTAAAATAAGAATTAGGGATGAGTTTATTAATGGATAACATTTATATTTACTATAATAATAATTCATTAAACAATCATTTATGCAATGACTTCTTGTTTTATTTCCATAATCTTTACAATTAGTATTATATGGTGATTCTAAACGATTAAATGTCATTTTGTAATAACTCAAAGCAACAGATTTAGTTTTGATTGCATGATATTCACTATTATATTCGACATTATCGATAGATTTTTGTTTATTAATATTAAATGTAATGCTATCATATGAATCTGTATATCTATACAAAATGTTTACAACTATATTTTTAAATCCTAACCTATGGCTGCCTGGTCTTAAATTTAGCGTTAAATTATTATTATTTTTAAATCCAATTATATCATTCAAGAAGAAGTAACAAATTTTATCATTTGACGATTTAGTTATTATATCATTGCTAATATCACTACTTATTATATATCCTTTTTCATGGCTAATAACATAGCATAATATTTCGATTTTATTAATAAATTGATAATTATCTTTTATATTAGGAATAATAAAGTTCGGTAATTTTTGGCATAATGAAACAGAAGGAATATTATTAACCGGAATAAAACTATTTTCATTAATCATGTATCCAATGTCAGCCGAAACTGTTGTTTTAAATAAGAGATATTCGTATGTCATTAAAAATATTTGATAGAATAGACATAATAAACAAATCATATTAAAAATTGCTTTATATTTAAATGAAGATAATATGCTCAAAATAGGAATTAATTTTGCAATAAATTTTACCATAAATGAAATCATTAAATTTTCTTTTAACCAAAATAAAAATAATTTCGTAGAATGAATAGCGGTTTTGAATATAATATGGACATCAATAACAGCAAACCCTAACCATAATGACAATAATCCACCGATATTTGATGCAAATGAAAAGAATGAGTATATTCCTTCCATTTTATAGATAATTAATGGTTTAGGACTTGGTTTTACTATAAATTTGTTTTTTCCTTTCAAATTTCTAATAATTCTTGCGACACGAAAATATTCTTGAATACAGTTTCTTTGACATACATTTGGTGTTGTTTTCTTCTTCTTTGTTTTTATATCAGATTTACAAAAGAGAAAATCATCATAATTATCATTTTGATTTATTCTCTGTAAATCTATATATTCATCGCTTAAATACGGGATACAATTTAATTTATTATTGAAATAATTTTGTTCAAATCGATGACAACACTCCTCATAGGAAAGATTTTTGATATTGTTTGTCATATCAGTATTTAATCCACAATTAGTACTGTATGGCCATTTTAGTGACTTAACAATTAAATTTGTAAATTCATGGAATCCTTGATATTTATTGTTAAGACAATCATCATCGGTATAAAATATTCGTGAGTATTTCGAATGATAACAAAAATAGATATTTTCATTTTGATATCTAAACAAATAAAATATTATATTTATTACCTGTTTTAAAAATTTGTTTAAATTAATATAATAAATATTGTGTTACAAGTTTTTATAATTTTAATAACAAAATATTTTAATAAATTTGTTAAATATCAAAAACATTTTCTGTTAAAAGTATTTATTTTTCACCATTACTACCTTTATTTATTAATGTAAATTTGGAAAATATAAAATGATTTATATATTTAATTATCAAAATAAGAAATAAATTTTATTCGTTCAAACACACTAAAGGTCGATAATGGGTCACGTGGGAAGCGGGAGGGAATGGGATTAAATGAAAAATATGCAGGACTTGAGGGAATGCAAAAAACCTAAAAAATCTCAGGATGTACGGGATTCCCGCAAAGCCTTTTTTATTCCCGCATACTAATTAAAATAACATTTTCATGCCTAATTTCATCGACTTTTAGAGGTCTAAAAATGTAATCACAAAATATTTTTGTTTTTAAAAAATTATTTTTGAATAATTTGATTAATTTCAACTGGTATATCAAACAAACTGTTAATAATTATTAATTTACATATTTATTTAAATTATGTATAAACCTTAATAAGGTTTATCTTGTCATTTTAAAGTTTTTAGTGTAATTTTGCAGGAACTGCGGACGGAAGCGGCGGGAACGCTGATTTTACTTCAATGGGAGCAGGGACTGGGAGTAAAAATATTTTATGCGAGAGGGAGAGGTAGTGTATAATCGGACATTTTTCTACCTCTAAAAACTCACTAATATTTCAAAAAAGGCAATATTAATTCAAAATTATCGGACATGTGTCTTCATTTCATAGAATTATTTCAAAAATAGGCATAACTTTTTCATAGCACAGTAAAGGATTTATTACTAGAGCCTCAAAATAATAGCATTTATTACATGTTAAATTAGCGCTATAAATAGCATTAAAATTTGACAAAAATAGCATTAAAAATAGCATTTATTTTAATTAGGAATTTCCAATAAATCAATGAATAAATATTATTTAGAAAAGAAATTTGAAAATTTTATAAAATAAATTTTTTGTTTAAGAAATATCCTTGATAATGTTTATAAAATTTTTATGGGGTTCGAAAAAATTATCAGATTTAAACGACAATTTTTCTATTTTTGGGAAAATTGCATTTAAAATAGCAAAATAGCAATTATAGCGATTATAGCAATAATCATTAAAAATAGCAAAAATAGCAATAATAAATGGAGTTTAAACGACTCCATTTTATGTGATTTGTTTGCATACAATCACACAGAGTTATAGCTTATGAAATAAGAAAGTAGCAAATGCTATCATTTTGAGGCTCTACACATCAAATATTAAAAAATACAATAATAATTTTCAGCATAATTTAATATTTATGCCGTTTTTCAATATCGTTCTCATCACATATTATTCAAGCTTTCACTCTTTACAATTTTAGTTCAGTACATTCAATGACATTTATTTTCAGTAAACACATTACAAAAATATGATCGACCATAATATATTGAATTGATTCCTAACCTGTTTATAAATGCAAAGATATTAGGAATTTAGATAAAAACTGCTTTTTTGTTGTCAGCTGTTAGAGACAAGTAATCCTAAGAATTACATAAAAATCAAGTCAATTTTTTTCATGTTTTAAAAATAAAACGTTTGGAGAGTTGCGATCGATTCCTGAGTTGTGCACACATTCCTATATGTTTTTAAATTATTCAAACATTTCGTTACTTTATTAGATGTTTCATTATTTACTAAACTGAGTAAACTGTATACTAAACGCGATTTATTCTAAATTATGATAAGTTATTGTTGAATATTTAATATGAAGTTTATATGAATAGTATTAACATTAATTACGAAAATTAAACTCTTGATATTGAATAGAACTCGAGAGTATAAAGAAGATAAACTTTGTTTTAAATGCGTGTATTCGATCATAACAAAAACATACGCCCAACAAAAGTACCAAAGTTTCATTATGAATGTATGAATAGAGTCATTTGTTATTTGCGTAACACTACACGTTTATTGAACAAAACTGATGAATAAGAATATTACCTTCATTTTGTTCTAATTTCTCATATTAATTCAAAAGCTATTCATCTTGTTTTCCAAACTCAAAATGCATTTAGAAAACTTATTTTAATTTCATTAAACGTCATATTAACTGTTAAGCTCTGTTCAAAGTAAGCACATAAGTTAAGCGATGATTTAAAAATTTATGATAATTCAATTGATTACTGATTCATTTATGTTATTATTATTTATGCTTATTCTTATGGCGTTGAAAAAGTTAAAAATATTCTTAAATTAGTAAAGTTTGAAAAATAATCTAAACATAAAATTAATTTAAAAATCATAATTTTGTTATGCAATACTTAAGTTATAATATATAATAAATTTTTCGTGAGAAACACTTGAAAGTTTTAAGCGGAAAAAATTTAATTAAAACACTTACAAATGATTAATTAACAAATTAAAAATGATTTATTAATTTTGTTGTCATAAAATATTAACGCATTTACTCTAAAATAAACTTCACTACAACTGTTTCAGTATAAAATCGTTTGCGGATATACAGTATTCAAATATTTAGAATTGCTTTGAATTCTCATAATATAATCACCTGATATAATGTAAATATATTGAACTATTTATTTAGTATTTATCATTTCATATAACAAAACAAGATCTATACGGGCATAATATATGACTGCAGTTTGATTTTTAATTAGTTTATAGTCACTCAATTAGCTGTTATTTTTAGATATTATGAGATATTAACGGCAGATGCCACTCGATTTCGTTATTTTTTGTTATTATTAGTCGTTTTTGGCAGAAGCCATTCTATTTCGTTATTTTTCGATATTATTAGTCGTTTTTGGCAGATGCCATTCTATTTCGTTATTTTTCGATATTATGAGATATTAACGGCAGATGCCATTATATTTCGTTATTTAGTGATATTATTAAACATTTTAGGCAAATGCCACTCTATTTTTATTTCTTTTAAGATAGGAGTCTTTTTTGAAGGTAGGAAAACGTTTTCATTTTACACGAGAATGAGAGCCGAGCGTTGACATCACTGGTTATGAATGTGAGTACAAATATTTTATTCGTTCATTTCTTTTTCGGAAGTTATAATTTAACTTCAAGAAAGTCTTCTCTTTGTTGGTTAATTTGATTTATTATTGTGTTCATAAATCTAATTTCAAAATATATAAGATTTTAAAATGCTTTCATCATTTTTTCAAAGCGAAATTAAATTATCCAGTTTTATAAAAATTTATGAACAACTATAATAAATAAGGAAATTATACTTAATTAATTATATTTGTCTCCAATCGAATAAAAGATTTGTTCAAATTTTACCAAAATATAATAGCAAAAAATCCCAAAAAAAAATTAAATCAAAACGAATGATAAATTATTTTTTTTTCAAAGTAAATATATAATAATAAAAACTTTGTATTTATTTAAACAATAGGCGAAAAGTTGATTAATTCATTAAATTCAATTCTGCGTACAATATTTACTCAAACGAATTGCAAACAGAAAATGATTTTTTTAATATTTCTAAACAATTACGATACATTAGATTATTCCGTATTTATGTGAAACCAAATTATATAATATATACGCAAATATTTTTTTCGAATTTTAACTTTTGACTGCAAATTTAGAATAAAATGATATTATAATTCAAAAAGAACAACCAATTTTTATATTCGTTTCAACATAAAAGATTTGAAAATTTTAATATATTAAATTAACTTATTTGTCACACAAACTTATTGTCGAAATAATCATTGGGCGGAATAGTCATCGGCTGTAAAGTCAAGGACACATTAGCAGTGCTATGATTAATTTTAAAGCTGTTCTTTGGTCTGTAAAATCATCGGTTTATCGGGTAGGGTTCCTTATCGGGTCGGGTCGGTTTGATTTTTTTTTATTTATTTGACTCGGTACGGGTAAACCGCAATCATTTTGCACGAACCCGACAATAAACTGATAGCCCGACAAACAAGTTTTATTGACAAAAAACATGAATTTTTTACTAAAATTTATTATCAAAAAATAATATTGTACATAATTTCAACAATTTATTCTTAAATAAAACTATATAATTGCTAGATATAGCAGAATTATATAAATATTATTTGCAACATTAAAATTTATCATCAAATTATGGATTATATTTTAGGATTTCTATTCACAAAATATTTTTATATATGTTTATCTGGTTTTCGGTTAACCATCGGTTCGGTTCGGGTCAGTAAGGTTGCTAGACCTTAACTCTCAGGTCGGTTCTGTTAAAATCTATGTTTTGTCGGTTTGTCTCGGGTTCCAATTTTATTTCCCGAGAACTGATTTAATTAATTTAGTTAAGGCATAATTATTCTTAATATGTAATATTTACTTAAATTTACAATAAACTTTCAGCAAATTCTTTGAAAACCTTTCGTTAACTTATAAGTGCAAAATTTAAATATAGAAAGCTTACGATTATGAGAAATTGACAAAAAAATAATTGTATAAAATAAAAAAGTTATACCTTTTATGGTTTTTAATTCATGAATAATGAATAACATTAGTACAACTGAAGGCATACATAAGTATTTTATCCTTAAATACGATGTATTATTATTGTGCGCATATTTCTTTCATAATAAGCAAATGAGCAAAAAAATGATAATATTAGTCGTGTTATATAATTAATTATTTATTAATTTAATTAGAACTTAATAAACTTTTTTAATTAAATTTTATTCTTTTTTGCTCAAACATTCAAATTTTTTGCATTCATAATAGTAAAATAATAATTACACTTTATTAGTATCAGTGTTAATAATTTACTAACCTTAATGACCTTACGGCGGTGCCGCTAAACAGCCGTTAAAACCGACGTTTGTATTTTCGGTGCGGTTTCGTATTTTACATGTTTTTTGCGGTTTTTGGTGGTTTGAAAAAATATTCAATAAACCGCTGTTAAAACAAAAACCACCATTCAATTTAAATCTTCCAAAAATTTATTATGTTATTGAATGTAAAATTTATAAAATTTTCAAATTTTAATGTTATTTATTTATTTTTTTTGTTATCACAAAAGTTGACCAATCTGTATTTTTCAACGAAAAATTTCGATTTGGTCATTGATATTAATTAAATAAGATATATTTTAAACTGAAAACAAGAAAGAGTATGAACATACATAATGAGCTCACTTTGTATTATATTATAAGTCATTTCAATAGTATATTA
>JAQGAW010004761.1:0-10498 GCA_034698025.1 Phthiracarus crinitus | reverse complement strand
GGATGAAGAGTTTTGGGGTCGAGTGTGGAGTAGTATTGTTGAGTGGTGAATTGGTTTTGTTGACGAGATTTAAGATTGGTTTTTTAGTTTAGGTCGGGTAGGAAGTCAATGAGCCGGGTTTTGAATATATTTGGCTAGTCAATATAGTTTGTAATTTGAGTTGTTCTGGGATAATTGGTCCGGTTGTATGCGAAACTCAGTGTTATTTAAATATGAATGTTTTGAATGAGAAACATGGGGACAAGAAAGGTTCACAAGAAAGGTTTTTATTTAAATTTAATACTATATTTTGCACACAGAAAGCTTTATCTCAAGTATTTTTACATATTACAGAATTTGAATTTATAATTGAATGTCATTTATAATATAAACAGTTTAAATAATTCATCGAATTTACTTTTGTTGTTATTAAGCCTAGTCTACAAATAACTTATATACATATTAACCAAATTTTTAGAAATTTATAAAGATTTTATTAATAATTAACATGTGGATTAAATAAATATAAATAGATTTCATAATATTATTCATAACAGTTACATTCTTGATTTCTTTTTACCAATGGATATAGGTTTCGGAGGTTCTATTGGGCACAAGTGTGTCGGTGAATGCAATCCATTAGGACACCGAAGCAAATACGGAATTATCTTCTTCTTCTCTATACTAACGCAGGCGGTGGTGTTGCCTTTGCCGCAATAGTTCGATGATGAGAACACAGTGACCACTTGCTTATGTAAAGAATATTTGATTCCTTCCGGAACATACGAATGGCCACGAACCAGATGACCTAAAGAATTTTCTTGAAAAAACATTTCCAATGCGATTTCGGTGAAATAGAAAGCCTTATCGCTGCGTTTTGATCGTAGAAATTTTGTTCCTTTTCGTGCAAGATTTTCTGCAATTGATTCATAATCCTTATGGAAACTGATCGGATCATTCCATAGTATTTCGTAAGCGCCGGCAGATTCTTCGTATGGGTTTACCAATGGATTTGGAATCTGATGGATATCCGAAATCGTATCAAGTGATTTAGGTATACCTCCGTGACAGCACATCACTAGGTTGTTCATCACACAAACCAGCGGAAACTTATCGAAACAATTATTAAAGGCATCCCAAATCTTTTCTCCATTTCGGTTAAATTTCTGTACACATTCGTTATAAAACTGATTATTTTTATTCGTCATTCTTACTTCATGATTGCCGCGAAGCAAATAAAATCGATCGCGCGATAAAATTTTCTGTAATATCAGATACAGAGCACATTCCACACTATGATGACCCCTATCGACATAATCGCCTAAAAAGAGATAGATATCTGTTATTACATCGTTTTTCGATTTCCAAAACCTTCGCTCATAATCATACAAATCGTTGAGATTGCCATGAATATCACCAAAAGTGATAGCTCTACCCTCTATGAGAATAAGTGGTACGCCTTCTAACACATCGTTATTCGCTTTCGAACATATCTCTTGTATAACTGTAGTCAAATATGCGTATAATCGATCACTTAGTATCTGTTTTCGAGTGGAATCAGAACTGGCAAAGTATTGTGTACTAAATGAACGAAGCCTACAATCTACTTCTAGAGGACTAGCGCCAAATGCAATAAAGCGATGTTCAGAAATTACGTTTCCAATATTTCGAATCTTTGTTTCAAAAGAAACCTCTATTTCACGAGTTTTGACATTACAACCAAATCCTAAATTATTTTTTAAATAATCGACTCGATTCTCAATACTTCTATTGGTATTAATCAGTTTATAATAAGGAATCGATATCACAGGCAATAGAAATCGATGTCGAAACACATTGATTTGATTTTCTTTCGATCGATCAAAGAATACGACAGATAATACTTCGCTATTATTAACACTTTGATTCGTATATATTGTTCCTCTGATTGTTGTGCACCACAACAACAATTGATACCACATTTCTCTATTCATGGAAACCATATTTCGATAACTGTTTGTTTGCATTTGATTTGGTGTCATATTTCTAAACCGTTCTAATTCTTGAGTTTGATTCATATTAAACATATAAGTGAATGTCTTAACGATAATTACTAATATTCTGTATTAAAAGTAGGAGACAATAATGTAAAGATTCTCACGAAATTGTTGTAATGTTGGTTCATATTGTTTAATAAAATTATTAATTTTTTTCATGTATTAAAATGTTTTAATTTTAATTAACAATAAAAAGGTATTGTTTAAGTATTGTTTAAAATGAATTTGAATATTGGTTTTGAATTTATCAAATCATAAGACTTTTTGCTATACTCGAGTGAAAAACTCATCCATATTTGAAGTAATCTTAATCTTACAGATAATGAATAATCCAAGTAATAATACGTATGTTATAGTAAAGTACAACCGTTACCCTCCAAATGAGTTGGGTTTGTCTGGAATCTACCGTATATCACAGTTAATTATGAGATCATTTTTTTTAAATAGAAACTTAAAAAATTTGTAACCATTATAATAATTTGTATGCGGAAGTGTGTATCTCTGCGTGAATAAGTATTTATTATTTTGTTAATTGAACCAAACATGATATTAATTAAATAAAGTGTTATTAAAAGTTTTTGACAATAATGCTTAAACGTTTAGGTTTAAAAACTTCTAACAAAATCATTTAACAATTAGATTAAAATTTAAAATATAAAATTGTGTTTTGATAAGTAAATAATAATATGATATTTTTCAAATTAAAGAAAATTTTTGGAATCAAAGAATATGTCAGAAAAACCAAATGTGGGATTACCTGACGTTGGAAATACTTGTTATATGAATGTTGTGTTTCAAGTGTTATATTCATATCAACCATTTTATGATTATGTCGTCAATTATAATGCAAATTATGAACAACATCTGCACAGAAATATAGCTAGTCTGTTCAAACAAATGCAAGTAAAGAAAGAGTTGGTAACATTTGTGAACGCATTTAAAAATGATTTTCTTAAACACATACAAAATGCTATCGATTTTCCTCAGAAAGTTGAATGCGATGTTAAAGAGTTTTACTGCAGATTAACAGATCATATGAACAGCGAAGCAAATAAATGCGGATTTTTAGATAATATGGACATATCTTCAGCGAAATCGAGTGAACAGGCGTGGCATTTGTATAGGAATGCAGACACGAATATCAATAAAGTGTTAATCGATATGTTTGTTGGATTATACCGATACGAAACTCAATGCTCGAAAGGACATAACACTTTTTGTTGGAAACCGTTTTGGATCACAAGCGTGGAAATTCCATACATTTCTTTGGAAATGGAAACAAACGACTTTAGACATCGATATATCTTAGACGTGAATCAATGTTTAGAGTCACCACAAGAATCAGAACAGATGACTACATTTAAGTGTTCACACGAAGATGTTGTGGGAATCAGTTGTAACGATCAAAACACAAACAGAACACAGTTATACGATCGTATGCCACAACTATTTGCCATTCATTTAAAACTATTCAGAAATATAGGATCACAACAAATAAAGATAAATCACTCAAAAATAGTAATCAATGAATATCTTGTGGTCAATGAAACGAAGTATCGATTGTTTGCATTCATTAGTCATAAAGGACTTTCTATAGCGAATGGACATTACATTATAACTCGAAGAGATGGACACAATTGGATTACTTTTGATGATGAACTTGTATATGATATCACTGATCAAATAGTAATGCAACTCAAAGCATGTTATGTTGTATTCTATGAACAGTGCGATGTGATTCAAAAGTTTCATGATTTTGATGACAAACAAATATCATATCTTGAAAAACAAGAACCACTTAATGTCACTGAATTGTGTCCGACATTATTGAAAAGAAATGCTTCAGATATAGAGTTGTGGGAAATTTTGTCGAATACAATATTGAATGAAATCGATGCTATTAATCATGAAATTAGAAAAATAATTCAATTTATTAGAAATATAGAAAATATCGAAATGATCGCAAAGAAAAATAATTATGTTTTAATGAAATCTTTTTCCGAAGAAATAGATATGTATAAAAGATTGAAGGAATTGAGTTGCAATCATATGAATGAGTTGAATAAACTTTATCATCAATTAATCCAAAAACCATTTATAACTGACATCAAATTATTACTCAAAAAATATGACAAATTAATCCGTGATTTTAATGAAAAGTGTAAACCAATAAAAAATCTATTATTTACGCATCAAATTAAACACAAATACAAACAGTTAACGAAAACTATTAAAGAATCAACAGATAGAAAGATCGAATCAACTCATGAGGAGTCATATTCTGACGTTGAATCTGAATCACAAACAGATAAATATTCTGATAAAACATGCTTTGTTAGGCGTATGGTTACTCAACAAAATAAAACTGAATATGTATTTATTAAGCAAACGAAACCAAAAAATTGTGTTAAGAATGACATTCCAATTTGGTATTTATATATCGATCACTTCGTTCATAACACCCAAAAAATAGATATTCGAACATTATTTAAAGAACTCGGATCTTATCTTATATGTGATAACAAAGATAACTTTTTAAAGATCTGTGTGGTAACACGACTGGAAAATTTTAGAGGAAATATAAGTCACCCAACAGTTAATTCTGTGATACCATTCTTACACAACGGATCATTGAAGTGTTGTCTGTATATCGAACAGAAGAGTAGTGAACAAATTGGACATAGGGTTTGGTGGTGTCGTGGAGAAGAAGTAACAATGTCTGGATATAGTGAACGATTGGAATTTGATTCAAATATAAAAACCAAAACATATTTCGCGATATTTGTCTATGAAATGGCAAAACTATTAATGGAAGATTACAATGGTTTAGAAAAGAATGAAAGTAATTGTACATTATTTCTCGATGGATCTGTAATAGTGATTGAGGGAGAGTTTAGGGTTTATTTTGGTAATCAAATACCGTATCCAAAACAACTATTATTGTCAAATATAATGGAAAGAAGTTTGTTTGAAAAATTGGGTAAAATACAGCATCCAATGATTTTGTTGAATCCAATTCAACCGAATTATTTGTCTATGGTTTGGCACTTATATATCGATAGGATTGGATACAACAGTAGACTTACGAGATTCGCATTTCTACAGTTGCCTAACAATGAGAATCGATATCTGAGTCGTATTAGTGTTATGGATTGGAATCAAGGCATCGAATATGTGAAGTATTATCAAAACCAATTAAGGGATTGGACATTGAATATAAAATTAGCTGAAAATATTACTTCATTCGATGTTCCGTATAGTGAATGTAAAAAACCAATGCATATTCCAGTTTGTATTGTTAGCGCACGCGAACATCAACTTTAATTGAAATCGTTTATTAATAGATGTTTGTTCATTAAAGTTAATATATTATAAAGTTATTACTTAATAATTAAATTTCAAAACAGGTTTTATATTTTATTATTTGGTCAATAACTATACAATTATTTTAGGTTATTGCCAATACTGTACAGAATCAATTGAGGTCAGAATAAAACAAATGAGATCAAAAAGAATTAAAAAAGATCAAATTAGGTTTATATAACTTAAGAGGTCGACTAAACTTGTTAGAGTTCAATATTATTCAAAATATGTCGGATTCATAACTCAATACAGGTATGAATAGCTCAATAGAGTTCAAATAACTTAATAGAATTTGATATAGCTAAATAATGGTCGACAATACTCAATAGAAGTCAAAAAGCTCAATAGAGGTCGATAGAGCTAACTAGAGGTCGATAAAGCTCATTAGAAGTCGTTAATACTCACTTGAGGTCGATATAGCACAATAAAGGTCGATATAGCACAATAGAGGTCAAAAAGCTCAATAGAGGTCGATTTAGCTAACTAGAGGTCGATATATTTCACTAGAGGTCGTTAATACACACTTGAGGTCTATATAGAACATTATAGGTCGATTTAGCTAACTAGAGGTCGATATAGCCCATTAGAGGTCGATTTAGCTAACTATAGGTCGATAAAGCACAATAGAGGTCGATATAGCACAATAGAGGTCAAAAAGCTCAATAGAGGTTGTTAATACTCACTATAGGTCGATATAGCTCAATAGAGATCGATTTAGCTAACTAGAGGTAGATAAAGCTCAATAATGGTTAACTATCTCAATAAAGGTCGAATTAACACAATAGAGGTCAATAAAACTCATTAGAAATCAAATTAACTCAATAGAAAACACATTAACTCAATAAAGGTCGATTGAACAATCTAAAGATCAGTTTAAATTAAAAGAGGTCTTTATATCATAATACATATCGATATAACTCATAAGAGGACTGAGAGACCGATAGATGGACCTCATGTGGGAAATCACATGAACCCAACTGAGCGCCAAAATTATCAAAATTTTTCCGTTATATTATATTGTAATAAATAATAATTAATTAGAATATTATATAATACTCTTAAAATTCAGTTAATAAGTGCTCTCAAAACCCTCTCTCATAGACTTAATGTGTTCCCACACCTGTCAATCAAAGTTGTTTCTCTCAACAGTTGATTCATGTGTTGAACTGTCCACAATTAGGTTGAGGAGCGGTCACCTCATGGTATGGTGTGATTAGTTGTCATACTGTGATTGGTTAATCATTATATTATAAAAGCGATCAATACTTTATCTCAAGTGTGCTTTTTATTATCTGATCTCAAATTGTAATAATCATTATATAATTTTGTATAACTTTTCATTACATTTAAGCTCAAATAAATTCAGTTATTATCACTTATTGCCAAAGTGTTCGTTATTTATTTAATTTTACTCAAGTTAAAGGTAAAACTTCTTGCTATTGGACACGTTTAAACGTGAGTACCAGTTACAAGCTTTACATTTGGCGTCCGCTTAGAGGATAAAGTCTTAGACTTTAACCTGAGATCGAGAGTTCAGTCGTATGTCTCACGAAGCGAAAGGTAACTCTCGAAGGGAATAACTAAGTGGAAGCGACACAATTATGTACCCCACGTGTTAGCAGAAGCGAGAGGCAACCCTTTCAGTGACAACTAAGTGGAGTGACACACACTTCGGGGAGATTAGCGAAACGAGAGGTAACTTTGAAAGTTAGCGCGTAATTACCCCACGTCTACGTGACCGTATAGACGATCCACTGAGAAGTCACGATAAGGAGATCGCGTGATCTGTAACACAATATAGTCGAGCATTCAGAGACAACAGAACTAGTTTGGCCACAATTAAATCTTGGGATGAACAGAGGTTTTTGTATGGGATTGCGCTTATGTCGGGTTTTGAACGAATGCGATCCAATGATTTTTGGATCGGAGCCAAAATAATTGGCGACAGTACCGTATGGGTAGACGAACAGAGCTATCAAAACGCATTTCAAGAAAAGATATCAGACGAGGAGAAGTATCAAAATATGTTTCATAGTCGCTGTTTCGACAATTGTTCGGTTAATGACAAACTGTGTGGTCGACTCGCTTTGAGCAGGTCTTCAGGGAACTCAGGCGATATTAGCAAATCAAAACCTTGGGTTTTCATGGATTGTCATTCTTTTACAGGTTTTATTTGTCAGCACAAAAGAAATGTTCGTTCATTAAGCTAAAACTTTAAAATTTATATGCATTTTTTATTTAAATTAGTTGAGTATAATTAATTTAAATTTATCGTTAAGTTTTGTTTTTTAAGGAATTTCGAAATTATAAAAGAGTCAATTTATAACAAAATCTTATTTATAGTTTCATTTCCTTTTATTAGAAATACATAAAATAGTTGACAATAATACAAAAATTAAGCGTATTTTGATTGTACAAAAGAAAGTGATCTCAATATGAATATAGTTGTTGTATACCGCAAACTTATAATCAAAATTTGTTTCAAATTAGACTAGTAAATCGTTAGGATTCTTAAACCGGAACCCGACTCCAACCTGACAGGTCTAAGCCAGACCCGATTATCAAAATATTTTTATAATTCTACTAATTTTGCTAAATTTTCAAAAAAAATGTAAAAGAATTTAAGTTATTTTAAAATGTTATATTTTATCATTTTTGCTAACTTTTTGGAATATTTTAATGGATTTTTGATATAAATCAATAATCTATTCTATAATTGGGTTTTCTTCTAAATTTTTCAAAACCCCATTTAAACCGACCAGACCCGATCAGAATTGAAACCGTTACATACTCTAGAACATTTAACACAATATACTACATCTCAACAAATAAGCTCATTTTTACTAATTATGAAAATGTTTTTGATAACAAATTCTTATTTATAATTTCATTTCCTTTTTCTTTATAAATACTTAAAATAATTGGCAATAAAGCTTTGTATAATTATAATCAAGAATGAGAGCTCAATATGAATGTTGGTCTTGTTTGTCGCTGTAAACTGTAAACTTTTAATCATTAGGTGTGCTCTCATAACATTCTTCCATTTGGTCGTACTATTACTAAGTTATTCATTACGCATTCGATAGTTATTCGTATAGGTTGACAAAAGCGCGCCTTAGGATTTTTAGGACTTGAGGCGCGCCGGGTCTTTACGGGTTCAGGTTCGAGTTCAGGTCCTTAAAAACTCAATAAGTTCGGGTTCAGGCTCAGCATATTTGAATCCTGGTCCGAAATGGTTCAGGTCCTAGTCCTTTAGAGTTTGAACCTGGAATCTAAATTAATAAAAATATTGCGTATTTGAACTCAAATAAGTATCATAAAATTCATGTTTTTAGATAATTTATTTTTGTTAAACTTTAATTATATAAATAGGAAGAAGCTAGATATGTTATAAATAAATAAACATTAGTAATAAAGTTTATAATTAAAATTGAACTGTTTTATTTAAATATAGTTGTAACTTAGGTCCTGAGTCCAGGTTCGAGTTCCCGCCGTGAGGACATGGAACTGGTCCAAGTCCTTGAAAAAAATTCAGGTTCAGGTCTCAAAATGGTTTAAAGATCCCATGTTCCTGTCCAGGTTTTATTTTGGACCCTCAAGGACCTGGACCTGTCCATCTATAGTTATTCGTATTATTTTACATTTAGTACTCATAGGTAATTGTTTTAATAAATATTTGCGATTAAATATCAAATAAAACAAAATTGAATTAGCGCTTATAATCAAACGTAAAATATAAAATTATTATAATAATTTTATTTAAATTTTATAAAAATATTTTATCTTCTGTATTAGTTTATTATATAAATGCTATTAAAACAAAGTTTAAAAAATAAAATAATAATAATGAATTGAATCATTATTCAGATAGCATTAGAGATGCATATTTTAACCGGTTAACCGGTTAAAGTCAGGTTAAAAGTTAAGAAATTTGGACGAGTTAAAGCTAAGAGTTAAAGAGTTTCTTAACCCGTTTAATTTAAAGCATAACCCGAGTTAACTCTATTTAATTTTTTTATATAATTTTTCATGAATTTTTTTAAGAAATCGGGTAATTATAAAAATAATTTTAGTTTTAAAGTTAATAAAAAAATTATATTAAATTTTCACATTAAAAATTTCTATTATAAAAATTTAATAATAATTTTAAAATATCGATTCAAAAAGGGGAGTTAACTTGAGTTAAAAATTGTTTAACAGGTCAAAGTTAAAGTTAATAAAGTTATTAACCGGTTAAGGTTAAAGTTAAAATAATGTTAAGAGTTAAGACATTTCTTTAACTTTTGTGCATCACTAATGCGGCAGAGCTGGAGTTTGTCAAAGCTGACCTGAGCTGAAAATTGAAAATTATTAATAAAAGAAACTCGAAAATAGCAAAATAATAAATTACTTATATTACTATGAATTGACCTTTAAAGGTGAGAGCTATTTATTAAATTTTAAACAATAAATAGTTTAATAAACGCTTAGAATAATTTATAACTTATTCAATACATATCGTATATGACACTAACACTAATGATACTTAAATCATTTCGTTTAAGTATTCATTTCAATTAATTTATTTCGAAATTAATAAAACACACTTGCATTTTATATTTCGAAAAATTAATAAATCTTTTGTTAAAAAATATTAAATATTTATAAATAACATAAAACCAACTGTGCTTAACATAAAAAAAGATTATATGTAAATGAGTGATATTAATGATTATTTTATTGTCTATAAAATAGTATAAAATGTATTGAAAATAATAAATAGTATTTTTATTAATAGTATCCGTTTTATTATGTTGTGATAAGTTATGAGATTTACTATTAAGTATTTATAAGAAATGTTTAATAAAAAATGATATTTACTTTAAATTAAATAAGTTGTGATGAATATTCTATTTTGATAAATTTTTTTATAAGACATACTTTAAGTTATTTTAAGGTTTTAATTTCTTACTTAAAATGAAACGTCAATTTGAAAAATTTATAGTAATTTTTAAAGAACAACTTCAAAATTTAAAAAAGCAAATTATATTTTTATATTTAATGATTTGTATTTATCAGATGATATTATTTACACACGAATACACAAAGTATAAAACGTCTATTCATATAACAACAGGAGA
>JAQGAW010004760.1:0-10499 GCA_034698025.1 Phthiracarus crinitus | reverse complement strand
TAAATCCTTAACTGTTGGCTTATTTCTGTCATCTCTAATATACGAAAGAATATCTCCATTTTCCATAAACGGTAATATAATTATTGGTAATTTGTTTTCTTCAAAACAAATACCAATTAATGTTAGCACATGTTTATGTTTGAAGTCTTTCATAATTAGTCCTTCATTCAGAAACTTTTTAGCATCATTATCGTTGTAATCTTGAGAATCTTAATTAAACACACAATAAAATGTTATTTTTCTAATTTTAAAAGTTTAAAATTATTTCGCGTTTTATAATTCACTTACGATTATTTAATGTCTTAACAGCCACTACTTTGTCGATATTATTGTCAATAGAATGAAGTATCCCTCTATAAACACATCCAAATTGTCCCAAACCTATCTCTTCCAACAAATCTAAATTTTCTTTTTCTATTAATAACTGCGAATCATTAAATAACTGCATTGTCTCATAATTAACTTGAAATTTGCTATTTATTGATACGTTTTTTGTCGGCAATGAAGGAAGTATTGATTTTGGATCTCTTGATGCTATGGATAAATGATTTATTAGATTAATTTTATATAACGTTTTGAAATTCAAGTTATAATTTAGTTTATTATTTTTCTTACTCGTAATTGTTTCAATGGTTTCAATAATGATTAGAAATAAAATAACTTACTATAAGTGCATATATACGTCGGTTTAATTGCATTACTTCTTTCATTATTTTCATCGGAATTGTTAATAACATTTTCTGATGAGATTTTCTTAATAAACTTAAAATAAAATATGCATCCAATCGCTAGAAATATAGATATTAACACAGTAATAGCTGAAACTAATAAATAAATATTAGTTGTTTCATAAGGTTCGCCTCTTTTATTAATTTCATTTAAATTAATATAACCAGGTCTAGAAAATATAATTACATTAAATTATTATTGTTTTGTTTTATAAAGTTTTAATTACATGAAATGAATATTTCCAAATCTTATTTCGACCAAATAATTCTGTTTTGAGTTAATACTTGTATTATTTCCTACTTCACAGAATATATTTTCACAATTTTCATTCCGATCTTTCAAAAGATTGCATTTGAATTTATAGCCAATAATAATCTCAAAATTATAAAAAGGCATAAAATATCTGCCCGAAATAACTATAATTCTTCCGACATTTACAAATTTTATTTTATCGACATGATTGAATGGATGAAAGACTGGATCGGGATAATAGAATAATGGTAATTCACTAGTCTTAAAATATTGTTGTCCATCCATAATAAAAACAACATATGATTTAATTGGATTTGTAATATCAGTTAAAACAAACGAATCATCAATTGATGGTGTAATACAAGTCATTGTCTCACCAGTATTATCAACATTACAATTAGTAATTAATCGAATCTCATCTCTAGTTTTCTAATTTGTTAAAATTACAGCCATTTTAGGATAAGCAACAGAATTCAAATATTGACCATCGACTGAGATATTAGTGTTTCCACTTTTGATTGTATAATTAGGTTTTATTGCCATTATATGTGGAATTGGTTTATATTCGAAATATTCAAACCATTCATTATTGTACTTGTTTTTCGTATTTTTGTTTTGTTTTGTGTAATTATTAACAATTATTACATCATTATAGTTATTATATCCATTAAACAAATTAACACTATAATCAAATGTATTAATTAAATGAGATCTGCGACCACTTAAACATGTCAAATGTGTTCCGTTATTTTTCAATCTAAATAAATAATAAAACTTTTATATTAAGAATCTGTATTTAAAAAAATTATTTTGTGCATTGTTTTAAAACTTATAAAAAATAAATTTCGTCACTAATTTATAAAGAAATTTTCCGATAACAAATACAAAACTTACTTTTTAAAATTTTAATATTTCAATTGATTTCAAATTATTTTTTCTTTTAATTTATTTATAATTTCAATTGTATTTTTTGAAAGAGTCAAATTCACTGAGATTTGCAAATAATTTGGATCTGACCCCCTCTAGTGCTTCCGAGTTTGGGTAAATATTGTTTGTAATCATAGTCCGGATTTTTTGGGCGTGATCTAAAGTTTAGGGCTTCCAAACTATGGGTCTGCGAGGAAAAAATTCGGGTCGGCAAAAATTTTTAAAATTAACATATCCATAGGTATCAAACATAAAGTTGTCTATTAATTATTTTTTATCCAAATTTTTGCATTTGGTAGAAATTAAAGATATGGATAGGACGTGACTCTTATTTACAATGCTTTAACAATATATTGAGTAGTGTTAATAAGCTCAAGCTCAATGCAATGCTTAAATAACCTTTCAAAGCTTGTAGTTCAACCTATTAGCTTATACTCTTGTGAGATTAAGCTTTTTAAGCTCAAGATTTTTCTTTTGATGCAGAATTTTATGAGCAGATATTTATAATTTTGGCTTATTTGACGAAAATTAAATTTCAAAACTTGATTAAACTGAAAATTTTTAAACTTTAATTTATAGGCAAGCTCAAATCTAAAATCTCATGCTCAAAACTTTAAAGTTATCTCAGGCTGTTTAATGTTTTTAGCTTAGAAAATTGCTTTCAAGCTCAATGCAACCCCGATTTTGAGCTAATCTGAACTTGTTTATCATGAAGCTATAAATAAATTAGCTTATTCTCATCATTAATAATAAGAAATTATGTGCAAAGAATTTCTTTATTTTTTCAAAAACAAATAAATATGTGTCGAAAAAGAATTTTTTGGATATTTTAGGTAACGTAAGGAAAAAGTCTGAAAACTCTGATCCAAATCACCCTAACTTTCACGTTTATACTTCAGAGCCTTAATTTTCCCTAATATAAAGCCGTATTCAATATATGGCAGTAGTAATGGGAACATTCACTCCTTTTCGCGCGCGCGAAAAGGAGTGAATGTTCCCAAAGAAAAAATTTAAATGCTCTCTGATTGGATGAAATAAATTAGCCCCTCCCTTTTAGTCAAATTTAAGCTCCACCCAGCAACCCAACCATCGTACTGTAAGACGACTACTTTTTCTTTTCACCGATCGCACTGTAAGACGACTTATTTTTAAACATTACATCACAAAAAATTTTATTAGTTATATTAAGGCGAATAACATATTGAGAAAGCTAAGTAGCTTCAATAGCTCAGTTAGCAAAGTTCGTATCTTCTCACTTAGAGTTTACGGGTTCGAATCCACTAAGAGTTATAAGATTTATATGATGTTTATCTGTAAAGACTATAAAGTCCTGTTCCCCAGACAAAAGATGCAGTCAGTACATCAACCTAGCGCGCAGATGGCAAAGTTCCAGTGACTCCACGGAGTTCCATACTTGAAAGAGTATGTGCCGCATTAATGGTTAATAATGCCCGATTGTACACTAAGATCTGCTTAGATGGCAGTGGCTGGGATGCAGTGGATAACAAACATCATGTATAAAATATGAAGTTAAACTTAACTAAATTAAAGTAAATTATAAAAATTAGTGATAGTATTGCATCATCCATAAAGTGATTCAGAACGGCTCAAAACGTTTTCACAACGTTTTGTTTCAATCAATCAATTAATAAAATTCTAGGGAACGACCGGTTTAAACCAGTTTCCAATCTAACGTTCGAGTGACGTTTTGCGCTGAGCTTTAATGCTTTTTAATACGCTGAAGTTCGTTTCAATGCTTTATTAGTGTTTTTCCTACATTGAATTTCAAAAAATTTTACGTTTTGCGCTGCGCTTTTATGCATTTTAATGCGCTGCTCTGCGTTTTTGTTTTAGGTTTTGGTTTATCCAAAGGAATGAATTACTATTGGCTAAAAGCTGTATAGGTGGGGTTAAGAGAAGTGTTCTGATTGGTCGATAAGATTTTGACCTAAATTATCTAAAAGTATAAATAGGATCTCAAACAGTTAACTTTATCATAATTGTTTTATCTCTTGTAAAACAAAGTATATTGTTTTAAACAAATTTTTATTTTTGTGTTTCACAAATAAATTGAAATTATTATATTACGTGCTATTAACATTTAATAAATTATTTGACAAGTATTTGAAATTAATTTACAATACTTATCAACATTTTTATATAAAATTTTAAATTAAAATTTGTGCATCTATAAGTTTAAACAAGATTCAGTCAGATCATGTCACAACAAAACAAACGTGTTTTCAGCAATGCTTTCGACAACTCCACTCAAGATTATGATGCGATGCTCAATGATGGCAATGACATCAATATTATTGATGCAATTGACAAAGCAATTGTAAGTAATAATAATTTAAATAATGAATCTTATTCACAGCAAATGAATGATGGTATGGACGATATTATAAATGACGCAGTTAATATGGAAACTGAACACGTTGGTGGTAATTTAGATTTTAGTTCTACCGATGATATCGACGATGATTACATTAATGCTGTTCTTGAGGAAAATCAACAAGAATTTTATAATATTGAACAGTCAGCAATATTTGAAGCAAAGATGATATCAGAAAATATTTCTAATATGCCCAACCTTAGGAGAACGTCGCACACTATGAAATACGATATAAAACATAACATTGATAAATTTTTACCTAACATTCATCAATGCGGAGAAGCTCTAGATAATCTCTACGAAAAAATGTTGAAAAATCGATCAAAATATAACGAAAATGACATTTATAAAGTACATTTAAAAGAGACTGGCGATTTGTATTAACAAGTATTCATATGTTCTTCTAATGTGGGTAATATTAATAAACAGGAGTTTATGAATAGGTTGTTTAAACTTTGTCAATCAAAACAAGAGTATTTACTCGGAGGAAAGTTCGAGTTACAAATTAATGTAATAAAAAGTGTTGCTGGATCAGGATTTAGAAATGGTAAAGTTAAAGCTCCCCTAAAAGTAAATGAAATAAAGCAGCGCATGTACACATTGGTTAAAAGAAAAAATAATGATATTTCATGCGGTTATCGAGCCATATTTATTGGAATAAAGTACCACGAACATAATATTAAACAAAACGGAGCTAATCATAACTATCTATGTCAAAAAGTAGTAGCCGCTAAGTTTCCTACATATCAAACAGAAGAAACAAAAAAACAATGTTATAAAGCAGGCGTAGATTTTACTAAACCAATGGGTGAAACAGAAAGAAATAAAATGCAAGAGTATTTATCTCCAATGTATCAGTTGATAGAAATTGATGGAGAAAATCTTAAAAACAGGATTTTTTATAATGAACAATTTGCAACATCTCCATATACATTTTATTTGGAAAATATTAATAATCACTACAATTTTATTAAATCAATAACGGGATATTTAAACTGTGGATACTACTGCGGGCCTTGTAATTTTGAGTTTAATAATAAATTACAACATCGATGCGAAAAATCATGCCAGCAATGTCATTCTAATCCACAGTGTAATAAAAGGTATAAACTTGTAGAATGTAACATTTGTAATAGAGCTTTCTATGGTGAAGATTGTTATAAAAATCACATAAATAATGCTCTTTGTGAAATTAAGAAAAAGTGTGAAGCAGAACATAGAAAGAAAGAAAAGCACGTCTGCGATCAACATAAATGCACAAATTGTAATGAAAAATACACAATTATACATCATAGATGTATGCTTAATACACTAAGTGCAGCTAAAATTGTAGAAGAAGATTCTATTCCAAAGTTTTTTGTAACATATGATATCGAAGCAATGCAGATTAAAGAAACAGAAACAAAATTTAAACATGTGCATAACCTATTAATTGCTGAAATTTTCTGCGATTTATGTTTTGATATCAATAATAAATCGAAATCTAATAATTTATTGGAGAACACAAACGTTTGCGAACAATGTGGAGTTGGTTACATCGAGTATTTTGGGGAAAATTGTATTAAAAACTTTGGAGATTTTTTATACAACGATTTAGCTAAGAGAGTAGAAGCAAAAAAAGCTAAAGTCTATGTGTTAGCGCACAACGCCAAAGGATATGATGCTCATTTCGTATTTCGTGATCTTTATGAAAGAAACTTTAAAGGTGTCGACGCTACCACAACAGGTTTGAAAATACTTAAAATTGATGTTGGAAATATTCGCTTTTTAGATAGCCAAAGCATATTTATGCAACCTTTAGCATCTTTATCATATTTATTTGGCTTTGAAGATTTGATAGTTAAAGGTTATTTCCCACATTTTTTTAATGTAAAAGAAAATGAAAATTACGTTGGCTGTATTCCTTCAATTAAATTCTTCGGCACAAACGATATGAAACCTAAACAAGCAAAGGAATTATTCAGTGGCGCAGCGAAAAGTTAGCTTCAAATTATGTTTTTAACTTTAAAGAAGATTTAATTAAATATTGTGCTAATGATGTACGTCTTTTGTCTATAACAATTATGATGTACCGAAACTTTTATAAAAATAGAACAGGAATTGACCCATTAACAATGAACTTTACATTAGCTTCTATTGGTATGGAATATTTTAAAGCTAATGTCTTACATGATAATACAATAGGAATAACTCCAATTGATGGTTATGCCTCAACAAGAAATAAATCTATTATAGGAGATATTTGGTTAGATTACGAACAAAAAGAAATAGGGAAAAAATAATTATAGAATATCCATTTGCAAATGGTAAATATTATGCTGATGCATTCATTCCTGAAGGAAAATTAATATTTGAATTTTTTGGATGTCACTATCACGGGTGCATTAAATTTAAAACTGTTGATCGAGATTTACCCCGACTTTATAATTCAGGGGAAACGTGGACATATAATCAGCTTTATTCGAAAACACAAGAAAAACTTGCATATTGCCATAGAAGGGGACTTAAGGTAATAGATAAATGGGAATGTGACAATAATAAAGAATTAAAACTTTAAGAAAATGAGAGAATGAAAACATAACACAAAGAAAGATATTCTCATTATGTCAATTAATAAATATAAATGCATTGATATTAGGGAATCTTTTTTCGGTGGTAGAACTTATAATCTTATTTTTAGCTATGATTGTAAAGAAGAAGAACAAACAGAATATTATGATTTTACAAGCTTATATCCGCATGTGTTAGTTGCAAATGATTAACCAATCGGCCACCCAGAATTAATAACAGAAAACTTTGATAACATAGAAAACTATTTTGGTTTAATAAAATGTAAAATTCAACCTCCCAACAATCTTCATTTTCCCGTTTTACCACAACGTTATAATAATAAATTAATGTTTCCATTATGTGGGAAGTGTGCGGAAGATCAAAATCAAACAAAGTGTCAACATTCAAACAAAGATAGAGCGATAGTAAGTACTTGGACAATAGTAGAACTTATGAAGGCTATAAACCTTGGTTATAAATTGAAAAAGTTTATGAAGTACTTCATTACGCACATAAATCAATTGATATATTCTAAAAGTATATTCGAACTTGGTATAAGGTAAAAACTGAAGCGTCAGGGTGGCAGAAATGGTGCAAAACAGAAGAAGATAAACAAAATTATTTAAAAAAATTTAAAGAAAAAGAAGGTTTTGCATTAGATCCATATAATATAAAAGTTAATGCAGGTCTAAGATTTATCGCAAAGTTGATGTTAAATAGTCTTTGGGGAAAACTAGCTCAAAGACATAACTTATAAATGAACATTTTAAATATTTTGATATTTTATCTGATCCTAAAAAAGTAGTAACCGGTGAAATAAAAGTAACCGAAAAATCATTATTACTTAACTGGAAATGGAATGAGGGTGTGATGAATCCACATAATAACACAAATATAGCGATAGCATCCTTTGTAACAGCTTATGCACGTAGAGAGCTTAATAATGAAATGGAAAAAATTGAAGCTAGTAAAACAGGGCGTGTATTCTATATGGATACTGATTCTATTATATTTTTACAAAAAGAAGGATGGTATAAACCTAAACTTGGAGATTTCCTTGGACAGATGACAGACGAAATATGTGGCGAATACAAAGTTGAAGATGCCAAAATGATCTCTTTCACATCATGCGGTCCTAAAAACTAAGGTTATTTATTTCAAATGCCTGACGGAATAACGAAAACCAAAATTAAAACAAAGGGTATAAAATTATCTGAAGAAGCCTGTAAAGAACTAAACTTCGATGTAATGAAAAATTTCGAGGAATGTTATGTTAATAACAATCCGCTATCTAAGAAAATACCTCAATTCCAATTTAGGGCAGATAAAATGCATAATGTTTATACAGTAAAAATACCCAAAGAATATAGAGTAGTATCAACAAAGAGAAGAAAAATAGGAAATTCTACATAAAATAAATAGATGAGCAAATGATGGTAACTGATGCCCAAATGTACAGAATATGATGAAATCTGATGCTAACTATGGGAGAACGGGCCTCTTGCGCTGCTGGTGACTGAAAGTATATGGAACTAACTCCTCGCCATTTCCGAAGGGAAGATAATAGGGCATTGGCAGGGCCTAAGGGGCAGTTGCTTATGCGCTCAACAATGAAAATATATAAATAGAATTAATAAATTTATTTGTGATAAAAATGAAGTTTGATTTAAAGCATAATCAGTTTAAACATCCATTTACTTGTATGGTTTCTGGACCAACAAGTAGTGGAAAAACCGTTTTAGCAAGAGAAATCTTAGAAAATTTTATATCATTATTTTATCCCAATTTAGAAAATTTAAATGTAATGTGGTCATAAGGACAATTTCAGGAATTGTATAATAAAGATATAAATAATATAACTTGTTTATAATGAAGGGTTACCTGATGAATATGATATTAAACAAAATAGTATTGATTTAATAGTTATTGATGATTTATTGAGTCAAATTTGTAATGATCAAATGTTGTCTAACTTATTTACAAAAGGGAGCCATCATATGAACATAAGTGTTATTTTTATTTCACAAAAATTATTTCAACAAAGAACTCAAATGAGAACTATATGTTTGAATTGTCATTATACAATTATAATGAAAAGTCCAAGAGACAAAAGACAAATTCTATGTTTAGCTAATCAAATTTATCCAGGCAAGACAAAAGTTTTTTTACAAGGATATGAAAATGCCACATCAAATAATATGGATATATTTTAATCGACTTAACACAAACAACGCCTGATATTTTAAGAATTAGAACTGACTTTACCAAAAAATCTCTAAATAGAGATTATTTATCAATTTTTTATATACCAAAATGAATGAAAACTTCAAAACATGTGTACGATCACTTTCAAATATTAGTACTATTCCTTCAAAAGTTAAAAAAGAAGCTCTTAGCAAACTTTCTTGCAACGATTGTTATTTCAAAGCAATAAAAGAAATAGCAAAAAATATTATAGCTAAAAATATAATACCAACAAACAAACGAAAAATTAAAACAAATTGGAAAAATATTGTTGAAATTTCTGGTTAAAATAAATCTAAGAAACGGCCAAAATATTGAGAGTAAGGGAAACGTTATTTTCTAATAAAGCGACTGTTTATTCATAAGATACAGAAAACGAATGATACATAAATGCATGCAAAGTACAGAACATTGAAAAAACATAAGTTTGCGTCGACTCAGACGATCTGAAAGTCCGACAGCAAACGACAATTATTGACGTTTCGCTACAATTCCTCTCCATTTAGAATAACCCGTATTTCGATGTCTGCCGCTCTACTGTTAGACTCGATGCCATTCAGATGCAGTACGTTCGAGTGCTTCCAAGCCCTGACACATTGAATGCTCTCGACGAACACAATCGATGCATGACTTCTCGGACGAATGGTAACAAAAGGCAGCCAACGTTCGTGCACGACATGATTAAGACAGCGCTTGAAGTCTTGCTAGACTTGATTGTTCCCGCGATCTCTTGGCAGATCATAGTCAACGCCGTAAACATACCAGACCTGAAGTTTAAGCTGTATTCGTATTCTTTTTGGCTCACGCCAAGACCACGGCTGACCAAACCCGCCCATATCTGACCCAATTAAACGCTCGTCTCTCGTGGCTGAATATGACATTGTTGTCGATTTTGCTGCTGTTGTTGTTAACGCACGTGTTTGCTCACAGACAATGTTAACTAATAGTGCTGACACCTGTTGACCACCGCCGCCATCATATTGTCTCGAAAGTAGTAAAGAGGTCTGAGGCCCCACCTGTTGAGCAAAAACGTAACCAAAAGTTCCGAAAAGTGCAGAAATAGATTTTTGTGGCGTAACTTGGGTGTCCAGTGGTAGCCAGAGGTGTGCTACTGGTCCCCAACGCCACAAAGTCGTGGTCGGACCGGCCTTGCCATTCCTGTGCTGATTACGCCCAGAGCCAAAAAGTCGTGGTCGACCCCCACCCTAATAGTGTGGTAGACTTCCAGCCCGCAAGTGTTCGCGAATATGTGCAAAATGCTTCGATGAGTCCTCTTATGGTTCGGCATTAGAGCTGAAGCATGTGCGACTAGTGTACGCACGATTTCTTTAGTCTTATAGTCCAAGTGATCGATACGATACGTTTCGCGACCGATTCTCTCCGCCACAATGCATGGTCCGAT
>JAQGAW010004759.1:0-10500 GCA_034698025.1 Phthiracarus crinitus | reverse complement strand
AGTCCGACTTTTAGGTTTTAATTCCGATAATCCGTCCGCTTTTCCTTAGTTTTTAGTCCGCAAAAGTATTGTCTCTGATTATGTCTTTAATACATGCATAATATAGATGGCAGCACATGACAGATGTTTACAATATTATTGAGAGCAATAGTGATGAAGATAGTGATGTGATGGAGAGTGTGTTCGATGTGAGAGAGGGATAGAGAGGGGAAGCGATTGAACGCTCCGAACGAGTGACACCCATTCACAACATTTTGAGTGAATGGGAAAAACATGAAAATGGCTAACATTACCATTAATAACATTATATTAATCATATAACGTACTGTATATAAACATAGATGTATACGCTATACGCTATACGCTATAGCATTGTATTGTATTGAATAGTATAGTATTGTTGTTGTTGTGCTCGCATTTAATTATTACATCAATCAATGCGTAAATCATTTTTTAAAAACACCAACAAAACCAATAAATAAATATTATCTTTTATTATTTTCAATCATTATTTTAAACTTTTCATTTTGATTTCAAATCTCGTGTCTCGAAAACAAACAAAACTTAAGCGAAGAAAAAATTTATCATTTTTTTAAACGTAAGTAAATAGTGATTAATTTTTTAATTTAATTATCGAAACAAACTAATTGTTGATTTTTTGAATTTAAATAAAATTTAATGATAACACTATTATATCATATATGATATTATTATATTATAAAAACTTTTAATGTGCATTAGTTTTGTCCGCAGAATTACCATAATATGATATGACTGGTGATGACTGACTCGTGAGTAGTAGTGATGGTCTCGTGATAGTAGTGTTGCGCGCATTCGTGTGTTCGTGTGATCGTGTGATCAGTGGTGGCAGTAATGGATCCGTCGTCATGGGCTAACTATACCCAACACTACTCCCGATTGCGAGCGGCAGGCAATCATCAAATGAATCAATTAAATCAGTTGTCGGGTTTGAATGTGAGCCAAACTGGTCATCAACTGAACGTTAACGATCATTTGGGTATAGGAATGTCTGCGAATGCTGGCAATCAGACGATGCAAAGTATGTCAAGCCATTACGGGTCGTCAGCAGCGCATCCCTGGCTGTTCTCGTCTCACGGTCTGAATGCTGGTACACATCAAACAACAAATCATGACACGTCTTCATTCAATGCATCACCATTTTTACATCATCCCAGTTATGAGTCGACATTTCTTAGCGCACCATTTCAATCGAAAGCTAATTACCTTCAATCAGCCGCCACTCAGTTCTTCAATCCTATGAAGAAGACAGACATGTCTAACGAAATGTCTAATCTTAGAAACGCTGCGTATTGTTCGCCGATGAATATGCCGGGAATGGGTGTGAGCGGTGGTCCGCCAAACATCAATAACATGGCAACTGATGCCAATTATGGCTTAACAACTGGAAGTATATTTTCGTCGCATTTGACCCCATCGTCATTACGTCATCATCCAAACCTTATGGCCACAAGTACTTCTAGCGGTCCATTCGGAATATTACCGCACGAAGCGGTGAATGTGATGAATAGCGGCTCTGGAAACGCTCACAGTTCGCACTCTCACTCTCACACGTCTCACGCATCGCATCATTCAAACTCTTCTCACAACAAGTCATCAAATGATACCAATAAACATCAACACTATCATCATCACCACAAGTCATCATCGAGTATGTCAAATATGCCGCGCGTTGACAACACGTTCCCAAATATAATGCCACCATTGCCTCCGCCACAATCAAGTCATTCGATAACAAATAGAAATCAGGCGTCATTTGATCCAACAGTGAGCGCGAAAATCACGTCACATCATCACCACAGCCAAACTGATCCGTACACTAGTTTCTCGATGGCAGCTGCGGTTCACGCAATGAACTCAGATTACGCGTCAATGCAGCAAACGAGATATGCATCGGCAATGCCTACCGGTAATCAACACTCAACACCATTCACATCCGGCAACACTTCTCGAAGCTCTTACCCTTCTGTTGGATTTCCATCAGAGCCAAGAAGTAGAGACTTGTTAACCACTTCATCATTGCTTCAGAGTTCGAAGCAAGGCTCAAATAATTCTTGTAACTCTAGAAATATGAGTGCAATGAATGCAAGTTACTTATCTGCAAACTGCGGAATGATGATGAATGCCATGTCCATGAATGTCAGTGCAGTTAATAACTACTCTCCAAGTCCTGCTCATAATGTCAATAATGTAGTAACTAATAATTTGACAGTAAACTCAAGTGCATCACGTTCTTCATCGTCTGCTAGTAATCACGCGCTACAACAAGGAAATGATTCATCTTCTTGTAGTTATGGTTACGGTAGTCCAGCAACTAACTTACCGCAATCCCCTTTCCAGCAACAGCCTCAGCGATCAAACTCTAGTCAAGGAACGCCAACCGCGAGCGCTGCTGCTCAGCCATCTGCCCAAGACTACACTAATTATGGTACTTCGCAAGGATTTCCATCATTGGGTACGCAAACCCCTACGCCCACACCTGGCTATCCAACGCCACCTTCAAGTGTTGGTCAGTCGCATGTTTCACAAACTCCTAACACTCAGCCAACATCACACGAAGAGCAAGTGTCTCATTACCCTCAGCTAACACCTCAAACCTCATCATCACAAAGTGCATCATTTTCTGCAAATTATAACACTAATTTCACAAATACAAAGTTAAATCCAAACTCCAGCCGAACTCCAGAGTCAATAATCCCAAACTCGTCGTCATGTATGGTCGCAGCCGCAGCTGCTGTGGCATCACTAAATAATTCCCAAAACAACGCTGTAGTTTCTCAGAGAGCATCTTCCGCTTATCTCATTTCAGGCACAAATTTACACGAATCTGATGCTGAATCTTGTTTGTCAAACATAGTTAATGTGAATTCTCTTAGTGATAGCATTTCTGATGCCAAACTTGCCAACTCTCAAATGAACTCTTCGAATGGTGTAATCGGTCATCAAAGTGAGCCAACATTAAACTCAGTTTTTAGTTCCCAAGATATTGATTTTCCGAGCATAAGTTTTCCTGTAAACGATGAAACAACAAATAATTATACAAATTCAGTTAAAATTGAACAAAATTCTTACAGCAAGAAGAAAAGTAAAAATGGTAAGAAAAGTAAGAAAAAAGATAAAAACAAAGGCATAGGAATCTCAGTGGATCCAAATAATGCATTTTCGGGATATCACTATCCACATCCAACACAACCACAATATCAGAGCGCTTACCCCACCATATCTAATCCTTCTACAAATGCATATATGATGCCAACAACTCTTCACCAACAGTCTCAACAAAATCATAATGTTTTAGCTAATAATACTAACGGTGAAAGTGAGCAAAACACAGAAACCTGTTATGATATGCAATATCAACATCAACATCATAATCACGCACTCACTCAACACTCGCAAGTACAGCAACAGCAACAACAAGAAGCGGTTGTGCCGCCAGCTTCGTCTCATCCGCAAGAACATGAACTTTTGCAGCAAATACCACACGATTCTCTTCAACAATCTGTACAACCTGTACAATCACAGCACCAAATCATGGATTCCGTTATGAATGTGCAAACCCAATCTCAACCTCAACCTCAGACGCAACCACAACAACAACACCAACAACAACACCAACAACAACACCAACAACAACACCAACAACAACAGCCACCAACTGTTAATGAAAAGCAGCAGACATTTCCAACTATTGATGATGAACTTAGTTTTTTAACAGAACCTCCAAATGATTGTGTGAGTATGGAAACGCAAACACCTGACGTTCAAATGGATGCACAAAACAATGTTGACGTACAGAATGGGCCAAACATTTGCTCAGAACGTTCAGAATTATCGCCTTTGACTAATAATTCGAACTCAAATCATGGAAATTCTTCGTCACAAACGAGTGGTTTTCTTAAGAGCTATATGTCTTTTATTTCGGATTCTTCTCGAATGTCTCCATCGACGCCATCCACAACTAAAGAGAAAAAGAAAAGAAAGCATAAAGAACTTAACGAAAATAAAGTAAAATCTAATGCGAATAATTTATTCAATGGTCAAAAATCTAAAAACAATAAAAAGTCAAAAACTGAAATTATATCAGAGGATAATAACTGTGAATTTGATGATTTCAATGAGCAAAGAAAAAAGAATAACCATTTAATGAACGAAATAACTCCTAAACTAATGAGTGGAGAAAATATTGCTAATAAGTCTAAAACCGGTGATAACCGAGAAAACTATGAAAGCAAGTTTTTTAAAAGAAGACCATCTAATAATGTGATTTCGAATAATAATAATAGTAATAATACAGTTCATGTTAATGAAGTTAATTCGCGAAATGAAACAAAAACAAATAAAAAACGAAAACAGAATAAGATCGATACGAATTCAATGCCATTTAATACGATGCAGAGTATGCACGATGAATACGAGTTTCCCGACAGTCCGTTAACTACTAATACCCATTCATCGAAAAAGCAACGAAAAGCAAGTTCGTCTGAAAATAGCTCAAAAAAGCAGAAGAATATGCCAACATTTGAGAAGATAACTACACCTTCTATTAATATCAATTTTAAAAAGTCTACCAATAAAAAATCATCGATCACTACTCAACCACCTGTAGTGACGCAACAAATAAAGCCACAAACAAAATCTATTGTTGCTAATAATACTAATAATACTAATGATAATATAACAAATGAATCAACAAATGTCAAAGAGCCAACTACTGTAACGAACTGTAATTCTACCGCTAACGTGTCGAGCATTAGCGAAAAGGTGCAATCATTTCATCAACAACAAGCAAATAAAATTCAAGATATATTGAAACAGCAAACCCAAACCCAAACTCAAACCCAAATGCCAACTCAGCCTTTCACTAAACAGATTCCTCAATTAAATAACGGCCAAAAGTTAAATAACGTACCAAATAAAAAGCAAACACTAAGCCAGCCATTAAATAATAAGAAAAATAATTCAACCAAAGCAAATTCTTGTTCGGTATCGACTCCGCAACAAACTGTATCCACGCAGCAAACACCTATTACTATCGCTGCGAATGTTACTGGAATTAATATTTCAGCGAATAATGTGACAAATAATTTAATTCCAGTGAATTGCAATACAACTCAATCAATAGGAATGCAAAGCGCTGGCACTAATACTCCTCGCAGACGATCTCAAGATAAAAAAGCCTCAACTATTCGCGAAGGTATTTGAATTATTTTTAACGATAATTTTATTCGATAGAAAATTGTTTATACATTACAAATGATTTATTTGTTAATTTTGCTATCATTTATGATATACATATTATCTGTTCAAAGGTCTCATGAGGACTGGAGATTTTGTCGTTTCAATGGAAGAATCGCAGTTTGAATTGCCTGTGATTTGGAGAATTGAAGGCAAGAGTCTTTTGCAACGTTTTGAACCTCAAGATCAAGATGGAAATACTGTATACATCAATACATCTTCTGTAAGTTGAAGAGAGATATCATATTTATCTAGAAAACATTGACGTCATAAAGTTATATTAATTTTGATAGTATTCAGCGTGGAATCCAACAGTTAGGCAGCGGTATACAGGTGTCGATGTTAGAATAATGGGTTGCAGCAGAACTAGGATTGTTGTGGAAAAATTGGGATTAACCCAAAATAATCCAAATGTAGTGTAAGTTATTATACGGTATGAATCTATTCTAAAATTTGGCTAAAATTTGTGGTTAATCACAGTAACGGTTCAGCCACTATTGAACGTGTTAGCGGTTACAATCGATCGTCTTCGTCGTCATCCAATTCATCCACATTTCAACATCAAGAAAATTTCGAAGTTTTTATTCAAACTTTAATAAGTCAAGCATTGGATCCTAACTTTATTTCTGAAATTGTCAAAGAAAATGGTATTTTTTTAAACCTAAATTATTCAAAATATTTTAATCAATAGACATAATTTTAATCTTGCATTGTTGTTTCAGATGAATATTTTCTCTCTCACGTCCAAGCAATCGATGATTTTTGTTCTCGCAAGAAATCAAGATTTTTCAGCAAAGTTAAATGGGAAGCAAATATTGTGAAATTAGTCGAAACATATCCACTTTTTACTGTTACGCCTCAAGATAATAGTGGAGATTTGCGTTGTCGGGTAAACTAATTTCTTTTTTTATATGTCGTATTTATTTATTCAGTTATAAAATTTAAATTTGATCAGTTATGTCACGATAATTGGAGCACACAATTAATACAGTTTGATGGCGAACCATACCATCCTATGACACTCGACGCTCAGACAATATCAGATATAAAGCAGACGAAACCTGCGGCTTGTGATTCGTGCACAGAAAAAATCGTCTTATATTCGAATTTACATCACCAAAAATTTAACTTTTTTCTTAAATGCAAGACTAAGGTATGTATCGATAAGTATACAGTATGATACCGTATTACCTGACATTATATCCCAGTGGAGCAAATCGAAAAACGACGATTTCGGAATAATTGCTGGTTGCTATGGGGTATAAGCTCAACTTATGCCTCACTGGGGTAAAAAATCAGACTTAATAAAGGTTAAACGCTTAGATTATCCCCCACTGGCGTAATATCTCAAACCAAACAAAAAAGATACTACGACACAAAAATTGGGTAAAAGTGGCAGAAAAAAGGATTTTAACTTTGGTTTAGCGGATGATATCTATTATTGAGCTTTAGTTTTTACCCCAGTGGGGCATAAGCTGAGAGTTTATCTATTATCGATATTTAGTTTTTACCCCATGGGGTAAATTCTATTTCGATAGTTACTGGTTGCTATGGGGCATAAGACTGAGCTTTTACCCCACCCCTTGTCGTGCCTGAGCTTTTGCCCCATATGGGGTATAACGTCAGGTAATACGGTACTATTTAATTTATATTTAAAATAGAATATTTAAATAAAATTTTTAAAAAGGTCGAAGATATGAGAGGTGGCGATGAAAATAAAGAATCACATGTGATATTAGAACAGTGTCTTCAAGACAATGAATGGATTAATACGGTATTACTTTATTTACATGAATTGCATTTTGATTCGAACTTTTAATTAAAAATAAATTCATTGATACGTTTAGCTCTTCAAACAGCTCGAAGATATATGGCTATCGTGTGACAAAATTAGGTAAAACCAGTTTATTACCTTAAAGTCGACTCATAGTCACTGATATATAATCTTTAACGCCAATAAATGTATAGTTTTTATGAATTGTATATTGAATGCACATAATTGTTTGCAATGTCGATCTTAACTGGAAAATATGTATAAAAACTATATCACTGTTCACGCACAATATAATTGACTGATTTAAATGCTTGTAACGTTAAAACGAATGATAAGAAATATACAGTATGGCAACAAATAGACTTTAGTGTATAGTCTTAAGACAATTATGCACTCAAAGTTGATTCGATATGAACTTTTAATTCTGTTTACGCAAATCAAATTATATACGAGTGTTAAAGCATGAAAAGTGGTACTTAATGATTCGATTTTCGTTATCGAATATCTTCAGGCACTAAAAATGGTTTTTAAAGTCAGAAATTTTGAAATTAAAACAAAAGTAATTTGTTAAGCAAAAAAAAATTATTTTAAAAAGCGTTTACAATGATTTTAATTTAAAGACCGATTTTTAAATAAAAGTTGACGATCTATTTTTTAAAACTAAACTTGTAAAACCATATGCATTGCTAAACTTTTTGAGTTCATAAAAATTTTAAAAATCATTTATATCCAAGAATAACGGTATTTGTTAATATTTATACGTGTAATATAAATATCAGTAAAGATTTTAAATATTGAACTTCCATACGATAATCTGTATGAAAAATTTTGGTATTAGGATATGATGACATTTTTTCGAATAATTGTTGATAAAAAAAATATTTCGTTGTAATTATATTAATTATTAGCTTTCAATTTATTGTATTTATAAAACCACATGTAATTTTTGTCCTTTTGTGACTACATTTGTAAATGATATCTCATCAGAATTATAAATATCTTTATTATTAAGTTATTATTATAATATTATTATTGTGCTTTCTTTGTTGATCTTATTTTCATTGAATAAATATTTACTTATAAAACTAATTGCTGTTTTAATACTTTATTTTTTTCTTAATGATTGAACTTTGACATTAATATTATCCAATATTTATTTATACATTCGATATAACTTAATAAACTTTCATATAATAGTAAAATAACATTATGATAAGTACATAATTTTTTCTATGTTTATTAAATCCGCTATTCATACTAATATAAGTTTTATTTTAATTGAATTTATTATTGGGTATTATTTAAATGCATGCGCTTTTAATTATAAACTATTATTTGAATAAACAGTTAAAAATTCGTTTAACTGTAAATTTAGAGTTTTAAAGCATATCTAAAAGCAATTAATATATTTATGATAAGCTATCTAAAAGTATCTAAAAATGTCTGAAAGTGAAATAACAGAAAGCAAATCAAACTCTCCAAAAGATTTAGTATTTAAAGAGCCAGTTAGAGATTATGATTTTAAACCGCCGACTGTTCATCAACTTCTAAGTAATTCAAAAGCGCCAAAACCTGAAATTTTAGATCCGTCTCCTAAACGCAAATCTGGTTCACAAAGCACTCTTGAATTATTGATATCTCAAAAAAATAAGTCAACGCCTGACACAGAAAGCTCTGGACTAATGAATCTCAGATTACATGGAATATCGTCATGGATGGCAAAACCACGAGCGGTCAATGAAACACCAATAAAGGAAGGACTCGAATATCTTCAATCATTACGAAAACTTTATATTTATAGTCACATACAGATCATTGATAGTAAGAATAGAAAACATGTTTCAATTTTTTATAAATTAAATAATACTGAATCCAAAAAATCAGTATATCTATCATATATAATCAACTTTTCATTATAGAATTGTTTGGAGAACAAAACTGTTCCGCAAATTGTTTTACGATACGAAACCCAGATTTACAGAAAATATATTATGTCGGTTCGGCTCAAAACAGGTCATTGGGAAAAATTCGAGCGTTCTCTTTGAGAGTTTTGGATCAGTACAGCGCACACGTTATAACTATTCGAAAGCATTGCAATTGTTTCGCTTTGCAAGTAAGCAAATCCATACAACTAAGTCTTAAATAAATGGTAAGCTTATATGTTTTAGAATATAGACATCTACTGTCCGCCAAATACTCTTATTGGAAATATCAAACAAAGACGACACAAATGGAATAATTTAATGGAATACAAAATTTTCGTACCGAACATAACTGCACCAAAATTTATTATTACGAGAGAAAAAGAAGAAATCGAAAATAATATTAAGTATGATTTTAATATTTTGAGACCAAACTCATCGTCGATCGGAAAAATAGCGAAGAGATATGAACAAATTTCGGATCAAAACGAAACGTTTCTGTTTGACGATCACTACGTTAGAGTTACTCTTTCCGAAAATCTAACGGTTGAGGATAAGGCACTATTACTGTCAGCCGGACTTTTGATGGTAAACTTATATATTTATATGATATTTTATTATACATTAGTGATTGAAAATATTCATAATTGAATTATCGTTACGTTTCATTTTACTTGATTACCTTCCGATACGTTACCGGAACTAATATCCAAATTCACTGCACTTTGACTGTAATGAAAAAATATTTTCAATCATTACATTACACCATAATTATGTAAATCTTTATCTTATTTTTATTTTTACAGAATATTTTTTATTTAAGAAAAACATAATAATTTAAAATTATTCTACGATTATTGTATTATTTGTGTAATATATTTATTCTTAATAAAACACTTATTTGGATCTATTATACTGTGAATGTAGTCAATACCGCGAACCACACTATTATAATGTATAAACCGCTTCGCATTAGTAATGCGTTATTACTGCATATAGCAATACCGCGTAATAATACATAAAATTTCGGTCCAAAACTGCACAATATTTAAGTTATTTTTGGTTAAAATAAATGTCACGCATACCAATATTCTGCTTTTAGAATACTAGTAACGCGCGCTTATTTGCGTTTGTGATTGTATTGCTATGAAGTGGTTATACACCTTCAGATTTTAGTAGTGTTGTTTTGATTTTCAAAAATCAAAACTAAAATCAAAAATAATTAAATTTTGATTTTGATTTAATCAAAATCTAAATCATATCATAATTAAAATTTTTTAAAAAATAAAAATTAAAATCTAATTTAAATAAGAAAATATCACAAAATCATTATCAAAATCAAATTAAAATAAAAATATTTACAAAACTAAAATCAAAATAAAATTTAAAATGAATATTTTTGAAAACTTAAATAAAATTAAAAACTGTTTTATTTTTGATTTTAAATTTTATTTTTAACTGAAAAATCAAAACTAAAATACGAAATCAAAATTGTTTTAATTTTGAATATCAAAATTAAAAGTAAAT